>JANITX010063009.1:0-19870 GCA_027564395.1 Erythroxylum ulei | reverse complement strand
GAACAAGAATTTCTGTACCTCAGTTTTGAGTGGAACAAAAATTTCTGTCCTCGTCCTCTGAGGACGGAACAAAAATTTCTGTGCTCGACCTCTGAGGATGGAACAAAAATTGATGAGGACGGTAAGCAAATACCATGAGGACAGAACTTTTGTGTCCTCGTCATCCGTCCTCGCGTCCGAGGACGGTAACCAAACACAGCCTTACTCTTCTTTGTGGGGAGGCAACCATGAGATCCGACTATCGTCTCCATATTCGTCCCTTGCCGAACTATTGGCTCTAATATCACTTATTGTAAAATAAGGAAGATAGAAATATAAAGAAGAACACTAAAACAATCTAAATAACTCACTTGATTTGGATTTCTTATCTCATTTTGGAAATGAACTAATACATAGTATTTATAGATGCATAAGACACCTCTTTGAATCAATACAACTCTTGGAAAATATAAGATAGTAAATGTAAGATACGTGTATAAGAAAAAATACAATGAATCTTAAAATACACGAACTAAATAACGAATCAAGTTTATTTAAATGCTCCAATAATATAATTGAATTTTTTAACATCCTTTCTTAAACTTGATTCTTTTTGGTAACTCCAATCCATATATGCAGCTTAGCAAAACTTTCAAACTTCAATCATTTGGTAAAAAATATCGGCTACTTGACTATCACTTCTCACATAAAAAAGCTCAACTTCTTTGTTCTTAACACACTCCCTTGCGAAATAAAACTTTGTATCTATGTGGTTACTTCGATCATCGAACATTCTTCCCTAATGCTATAGCAGATTTGTTATCCATAAAAATTGAGGTAGCTCTATCTTAAGTCACATGTAGCATCTTCAACAACCTTTTTAACCAAATTGCATGTGTGATACAAAAAATAGCTGCAACATATTCAACTTCACATGTAGATAAAGTCACAATGGGTTGTGTTTTAGAACTCTAAGTAAAAGCAGTGTCACCCATGAAAATATGAACCTGCTAGTGCTCTTTCTATCATCAACATCACCTCCCTAATCATCACTATAACCAACAAGTTGAAAATTAGATGAAGAGGAATAATGCAAACCATAGTCAATAGTACCTTTGATATATCACAAAATCCCTTAAGCCGTTGCCATATGAGTACTAATTGGAGCTTCCACAAAACGATTTATAACCCCCACTCTAAAGAAAATATCGGGTTTTGTACAAGTCAAATCCCTCAAGCTTCTAGCAAGACTCCTAAAAAGAGTTGGATCCACCTTTTCACCTTCATCAAACTTTGACAATTTTGTTGCACAATCAATTGGGTATTAATGGGCTTGCAATTCTCCATCTTAAATTTCTTAAGAATCTTTCTTGCATAAGCCTCTTGAGAAATAAAGATACGTCATCACCTGACTTCACTTCAATACCAAGGAAATAGGAAATAAGTCTTATATCAGTCATTTCAAATTTTAGTCATCACCTTCTTAAACTCTTTGAACATCTTTGAATTGTAACCTGTGAAGATCAGGTCATCAATATATAGGCATACATGAAGAATCCTTCTTAGGGACATTTGATGAATCCATGGCTTTGGAAATACTTATCAATACAGCTATACTAAGCTTTTAGAGCTTGTTTCAAGCCATATAATGCCTTCTTTAACTTCAACACTTTATCTTCATGTCCTTTCACTAAACCCTAATGGTTGTTGGATAAACATCTCTTCCTCAAGGTAGCCATTAAAAAATTCTGATTTGACATCCATTTGATAAATCTTCTATCTCTTTTGTGCTACCAAGGAAATAATTAATCGAATGGTCTCTAGACAAATACCTCATCATAATCTACTCCATGTTATTGACCATATTTAGCAACAAGTTTTGCCTTATACCTCTTTACTTCTCCTTGAGCATTTCATTTGACTTTATATACCCATTTCATACCAATCACCTTTTTCCTTTTTGGAAGAGTAAAAAGCTCCTATGTGTCATTCTTGTAAATTGCTTGAATCTCTTCATCCATTGCACGTCTCCATTTCTTTTCTTGTATAGCTTCTTCAAAGTGCAACGACTCGAAATCGACAAAGAGACAAAATAGTGTTGTATTTTCTACCATCTCTGTGGACTCATAAAGATCGCGTAGACTCCTTCTTCCTTTAGGACCCTTGGACGAGCTTTAAGGAGGACTTTCATTTCTTTTAGGATTGGGTGATTGAGGAGTATGAATATCTTCATGCCTGTCATGGTCAAAATCTCCAATCATAGGAAATGAAAAACTTTCTTCATTTTTATAGAAATCCTACTTCCACGAACTTTCTTCATCAAAATCAACATCTCTACTAATTCTATTAGTAGGATTAAACAACTTATAGCCCTTAGAATTAGATTTATAGCCAATAAAGGCATGCTTTTCACTTTTCCATCTAACTTTGATCTCATCTCTTTAGGAATATGAGCATATGCTATGCTTCCAAAAATTCACAAATGAGAAACACTTGGCTTTTTACCACTCCAAGATTCTTGAGGAGTCATACCATGAACACTTCTAGTAGGAGATAAGTTGGACAAGTATACAATGCAAGTGATAGCTTCGACCCAAACTCCTTAGGCATATTCTTGCTTTTTAGCATGCTCCTTGCCATATTGAGAGAATATCTATTATTATGTTCCACAACTCCATTTTGCTGCAAAGAGTATGGAATCGTAAGAAAATGAGGAATGCCTTTAGCTTCGCAAAATTTGTTGAACTCCAAGGAAGTGAACTCTCCCCCTCTATCCGTCCTCAAAGATTTGATGACAAATCCACTCTCATTGTCAACTGGGGCTTTGAACTTTTGGAAAACTCCAAAAGCTTCATCTTTCCTATTCAAGAAATAAACCTAAGTTTTGTGAGAAAAATCATCAATAAAGAGTAAGAAATAGTTTGCTTTACCATAAGAGGATGGCTTGATTGGGCCACAAATATCTGCATGAACAAGTTGAAGTGGCTTGATGGTTCTTGTGGTGGACTCCTTTGAAAAAGGCTTTCTCACTTGCTTTCCTATAACAAACCCTTCACATAATTGATTGGTTTGAGTAATGAGAGGCAAACCATTCACCATATTCTCCTTTGCTAGTAAATTTAATCCTCCAAAATTTAGATGACCAAATCTCTTATGCCAAAGCTAAGAGAAGTCTTTAACAAGTGTCTTTAAGCATCTTGGATGATCAACATTGACATTGAGCTTGAACATTCTATTCTTTGACATAGGTACGTTGCTGTTAAGTAGTGTGCTTCATATCTTAAAGTGCAACAAGCATCCTTTAAATGGATATCATATCCATTTTATAGCAATTATCTCATACTCAAGATATTTGCTTTCAAAGAAGGAACATAATAGAATTGTGAAATAAGTCTATGACCACCATTTTTTGTAAAGATAAGAATATCACCTTTGCCTTCAATTGAAACTTTTGAATCGTTGCCAAAAATAATTTATCCTTTTTTCTTCTCATCAAGCTCTATGAATAGCTCCTTATTGCCACTCATATAATTGCTAGCACCAGTGTCAAGATACCATAATAATTTATTTTCTTCTTCTTTGTTAGACAATAATAAAAGTAGTTCTTCTTCTTCTTCTTCTTCTTTCATCTCCATAAGATAAGCCTCTCCTTGGTTGCTAATAGTACTCCAACATTCATAGGAATAATGACCATATTTGTGACAATTATGACATTGAATATTAGATTTGTCAAACCTTCTTTATCCTTCTCTCCTATATTAAAAGCTTCCAAGATCTTATGAGTTTTGAGATTGTTAACTTGACTCTTCACTATTAAAGTGATGTGTGCCTCATCCATGACCACGGGCACAACCACGATGATTGCTACCTCTTTCATAGCCTTGACTATAACCCCTTCCTCTTCCTTGTGAGTTAGTGGATTCTTGCTTCTTGTCTTTCAAAGAGACTTTTACTTGAAAGGCTTGAGCTAGTGGCTCCTTCTTTTTTGATCTTTCTTCATAAGTTTGCAAGGATCCTTGTAGGTCATCAATAGTCATAGTTTCCAAATCTTGAGATTGTTTAATAGCCACGACAACAAGATCAAATTTTGAATCAAGAGTATGAATAATTTTCACCACAACCCGAACATCTTCCAAATTCTCGCCATATCTCCTCTTTTGATTGGTAGTTACCAAGACTCTTATGAAATAGTTATGGATGGATTTGGTCTCTTTTAAATGTAAGGATTCAAATTCTCCTCTCAATTTTTGAGACGCACCTTCTTCACCTTGTTAACTCCTCTATGGGCCTTTTGAAGAATCCCCCAAGCTTCCTTTGATTTTGTTGCATTTGACACTTTTTCAAACATTTCATCATCCAATGTCGCATGAATGATGCTAAGGGCATGTTGATCCAATATATGATTCTTTTGTAACGTGTTCCTTTGTAGTAGATTCAAAGCTCCTTCATTTTCCAATTCATCAAATCCTTGTTCTACTATCTGTGATGCATCTTGAGAGCCAAGAATCACTTTCATATGCACACACCACTTATCATGATTTTCTTTTGTGAGCTTGGTAATTGAAACAACGAAATTAGACATCTTCAAAATAATATGGCTCTAATACCACTTATTAGGATCTAGGAAGCCCACTTTCATGTGAGTTCTTCATCATATATCTAGTAAGGGAACATACTCATAGGTTTTAGCACCGCACATCAACATAAAACTTTAAGGTATTATGTTTATGGGTCCTTTCCACTTAATATCCTTCACGAGTTCTATCTCTTTCAAATGTGGGATTCTTACTCACACTTAACATCCCAACATATGTGCCATGTGTTTTTTTAAATCATACTATATATCTTTAGGCTTCTAAAGAGTCAGTCCTCCTTGAGCCCAAAAGAAAATCCCACCAGGATTACCCCCACCATGAGGACATCTTTGCAAGTTCTTACAGCAGTAACTCCTCCTTCGTGTTCCTATTTTGTGCTTCATTAACTTATCACCTTGTGTACTGATCAACATCTCTTGTCTTCCATTTTACATAATAAAATTTGTTTCTTGTTAGTTCCTTGTTGCTGGTTGATGATTGTTAGGTAAGGACCAAAGTGGACTCATTAATGGTTATAAGCCCATAAATTCCTTCTCTTCACAATAAGTCACATATCATGCATGTCATACTTAGAGATGACAATAAAACCCAAGCCCGACCTAGTTTGATAAGACTTCAAGCTAAGTTTGAACCTTCTTTTTCAATTTTTGGACTTCAAAAGTCTAAACCTGAAAGTTATAAGTAAAATAATGTCATTTTAAGTAAAACAACATCATCAATTTTCATTTTTAATTAAAAATAAAAATTTTAGACAAAACAAAGATTTAGGTTGCTCATGGCCGATCGGACTAGGGCTTGAGCTCATGTTGATCGGGCCACGGCTTGAGCTCATGCTCGATGCCTCAAACCTAATTGGGTGGGTCCAACTAGGTTTCAGGTTGGACTAGTGTTTAGGCAGGCCCAACCTGACCCGACCCATTATCATCCTTAGCCATACTTGTGCCCATGTTCATGTTTTTGCTTATGCTTGTGTAAGCCACTGAACCCTTTTTGATAAAGCCTAATTGATTATTTTAAACTTTCTCGGATAGTGAGAGAATTCAAGTTTTCCCCTCTTATGCCACATCTCACTATATCTTATGTCTTTTTAAAAGTACATCATTGTTTCTCTTACCCTGTTGAAGATTTCCTTAGTAATTGTGGAAATATATTTCTCTTCCCCTTTAAATAATTTGTTGCAATGTTCTTTCCATAGGGTGAATGTACAAATTCCAAAATCAATTAGAAGTTTCTATCTCCCATATGCATATTGTCTCTTTTAAAGAGCCAATTGAGGTATGCTCTCCAATTTGCCACATTAAATTTGTTTTAGATGCTCCTTATAATATGCTCCACACAACACTTCATTCGTATATTAACAATCGAAGAAGAGATAGATCAATAATTTCTTCTTGCCCTTTACATAAGGGACATCTATTAACTAGGTTGACTAATAACAACTTATCTAAAGTAGGCACACCATCATTGAACAACAATCATAAGAGGAATGAAGCTTTAAGGGGAATGTATTGATTCCAGACCCATTTCCACCATGATACCTTCCTTCCTTCAGTTCTTAATGGTTTCCTATAAGATAAATTAGTAAATTCTTTAGAGTGATGTAGAGTTTAGTAATAAGAATTAGGATGTCCATTGCTTGGATTATAATTAAATATGATGTATTCTATTTCTTACGGAACATTCCTCTATTAATTGTCTTGAACCCATATGCAGACTTTAGCCATATTAGGAATTATATCCATTTCTCCTACCAATTGTAAGTCATAGGTAACTCCTACTTTGGCCCAATTATCATAATATAATAAAGTTAGCTTATGATCCCCAATAATACACTTAATGCAACTAGAAATTGATCTTTTATCCTTTAATAGTTGGTTGAAGACAAAGGATCTCCCTGAAGTTCCCATAATCTCTTCACTTTTAAATAGTACTCATGAATCTACTTCCAAAAAGACTTTTTATGAGTTAGGATCCTTCATATACTTTTCTCCATGGATGTTTTGTTGCATAGTTTAACCAGAATAATGCCTAGACTCCCTTTCTCCTTTGCATAGACTTATTTCTAACAAAATTTAGCTTTAAAAATTTTATTGTTAAGACCAATCCAAAGAAATTACCTTATTATTTTCTCCAATGCTTTGATCAAACCTTTAAAGGAGCAGAAATGTGAGCTTCAAAGCATATACATAAAGTTGATTAGGAACTTAATTGGGAGAATTATACTTGTAGAAGATAAGTGTAAGTTAGTCTATGAATTGATTCTTTTCTGAATCCTTTGCACTAGAAGCATACATTCCTTATACAAAAACTTTCTTGAAGCTATAGGTAGCCTAAAATACATAAAAGAAGGTTCTTTCATCCCAGACCAGTTAAGTTAGGTAGTCTTGTTGAACTATAGAAAGCTTTCCTAAAAAGGATGATAAAGCTTTTCTACCTATTAATTTCTAGCCTTAACTAGTCTTTAAAGGTTTGGAGAGTATGAACAATTAGTTTAATGGAACCCTTATAAGCTTTGGAAAAAACCAAAAGGTCTTATGCAAACATTAAGTGAGATTTCTCAAATTTCCATATCTATTATGAAATTGAAAAGATGAATCCAATGTTCCCCATTTACCAATATTAAGTAAGTTGGAGTAGTATAGCACATTGATAACTAACACCTAAACTTATGGGAAAATTAAAAGCCTCAAACACCTACTTAATAAAGTACCTACTCAATAGATCATAGGCTTTGTGTATATTAATAGTTATAGCACAGTATATTGGAGATCTCCTATTAAAGTACCCTCTGAACAATTCATGGGATAATCAATGTATCTTACTTACAAGAAGGTAGATCGATATGTATTGATTAGTGGTTCCAACACTTTCTTCAATCTCTTAAATAAAAGCTTATTAACAATTTATAAAGAAAATTGCAACATGAAATAGGTCTATAGTCATCATAGCTTTTAGAATTATGGTAATTTGGGATCAAATAGATGTAAGTTTTATTGATTGATATGTGTAGCTTACATAACTAAAAAATTTCCATTACTACCTTTGCAACCATATCTTTAATCTCAGGGTAAGCCTTTTGAAAGAATTTGCCATTAAAACCATCTATTCCATATGCTTCTTCATATTTCTCTTAAAGATAACTAGTTCTATGTCTTTATCTTAGAATGGATATATTAAGTCCTCAACCCTCTATGTTGAAAAAATAGTTAGAAATTATGGAATTTAGTACCTACAAGTTATAGTTGTAGTATGATGTTTCCCATTTGTAATAATCTAGAGCTTTCTCCTTAATAAACCTTGTGAGGTAATATGATAACCAAGATGATCGCAAATCCCATTGATTATTTTATTATTTCTTCTATCCAAGATTAAGCTAAAGAAGAATTTGGAGCTCCTATCATCCCCCATTTCAGCTAAGATATTCTTAATCTTGTCTCAATAGTGAACAATGGTCATTGAAGGCTTTAGTAAATCTTTTAAGTGCCAATTTCTCCTGCTGTAATCACCACTTATCACTAGTTTCTTCATACATTGAGTTCTAGATATTCTCCAAGATCCTTTAACTTGTTTAACTTGGAATAAAGTATCATTGCATAAACTCTTCTTCATCAGTTTTATTCTTCTTTAATATATTTCTACTTTTTTACATATGTGTAGGCTTTATACCCCTAGACCACCTTCTCCCTTCCTTTCGTAACTGCCTACAAGAAACCTTCATAATTCACCAAGTAATCATTAAATATAAAAGGTAAACTACTTTTAATCCTCTTAAATATATGTTGTACCACTATAGGGGTATGGTCTGAAACATTAGGATTTATGAAGATTGCCTTACTTTTAGGGTAGTTTTCAACCACTCCTTATCCACCATGACTCTATCAAGTTTCTTCCTAATATAATAAGTGTTGGACTGCTTGTTTGACCATGTGTAGAAATTGCTTTCCATCCTAAGATCAGTAACTCCTAGAGTGTTAATGCATTCCATGAACTTCTTAGAAAATTTCTTATAGTAGTTATTTCCCTCTATTTCAATCTAGAATAAGGGGATTATGAGTGTTATGTTTAATCGTCCTTAAATGGCTCCAAAGTTCCTCCTTCTAAAATCTAAAGTTTGAACCATAGATAAAGATAAATCTCTAAGCACTTACCTTCTATCTGGAAGCTTATCTTTGTGTGGATATGTTGAGGGTTAGAGTTTAAAACTACTAAGTCAACTTTAGTTATATGAAACATGATAATTATACTTCCAAGATAATGGTGATCATGGTTTGAAACTAAATACCATCTATAATCCTTCCTTTTGAGCTTCAAAAAATTCTTATAACTTGATTTGGTTTCTAAAATTCCTAAAACAACTAAACTAATTATAAAATCAACAACTTGTTGCTTATAGGGTTTGTTAAATCTCCTAATGTTCTATCATGCTACATTCATCATCTTTTAACTTTACTGGATGACGTTCCCTTCCTTCTATTCATTCCAGCTTTCCTTTTTGAAACCTCTTAGAAATAGATTTCCTCCTCTATTTGTAATAAGTACAATATTCATATATGAAGACAATACCTTTATTAGTTAAATTCCATTAAGTTTAATTTACTAAGGAGATAAAATGTTACTCAATAATTCAAACTAACAACTGTAATTGATTTTAAAATATAATATAAAACACACTCACTAGGTAATTAGGCATCTAAGCAATCTTCTCCTAGGATTATTTTTTAGTATAAGGAGTCTTTAAAAAAACTAACCCATATAACCAAAGAACTATTTTTAACATTATTGCAAGGGGAACTACTAGATGTTGCATATATATAACTCAATCTACATCAAATTATGCATATCCAATTAAAATAATGAAGCCAAATAAATAGATCTATAATTTATAAATTATACAAGGAAATGCATAATGTGAAGGAGGCAAAATATGCTATGATTGTTGCTCTATATTACAAAATAAATTTATAAATTGTTTCTTCCAATATATTAATTTTTATTTTAAAAAAGAATTAATTATATATTATAAAAGTAGATAAACATGTAACTTTTAACAAAAAAATTTGATATTAATTTTCCTTAACTAAAATTATACAATAATATGAGATATAGATAAACAACAACAATATCCCAGTAGAAGTCCTACTGATATGCAAGGTCTAAGAAAGTAGAGAAGTATGTAGTGTTACCCCTAACTAGTATATTTTATTTTTTTCATGTGGGTTTATAAAAAATAGATAACACGAGACATATAGATAAACAACAACAATATCCTAATAGAAGTCCCACTGATACGCAGGGTCTAGAAAAGTCCAGAAGTATGCAACATTACCCCTAACTGGTAAAGAGTTTATTTTTGATAAATCCATATGAAAAATAAAAAATTAAAATAAACAATACATATTAAAATAATAAATCATAATAATATATATAAAGATAATAATAAAAATATAAAATAGGTAATAAAATAAATAATACAATAAATACAGAACAAGGTAAAGATTAAAACTAAAAAATAAAAAATAAAATAAGTAAATAAATATGTAAACAAGAAAGAAGACAAGTAAATAAATAAAACAAATAAGCCACTGCTAGAAAATATTTATGCTAGGCTAGGAAATGCATAGGCTAAATAACTAAGAGGAAAGTACTACATATTAAATGGCTAAACTAAAAATAAGACATAAGATTCAAAGAAAAATGTTTAAAAAATTATAAGAAAGAGAAGGACCTCTCTATGTGAGATCCTTTACTTATATCCTAGTACGCTAAAGTTTTCTATTAAGGGCCACATTCTCAACAAGTTCAAGTATAGTCATATCATTCTTGATAAGTTCTTCTTAAGCCTTCCTTTTTTTTCTCTTATAGTCTCTAAGTACAATATTCTCGCATCTTTTCCCTAGCACGTTAGGATGATGTCTCCTTTTAACATATCTGAACTACCTAAGCCTAACATCTCTCAATTTTTCATTAATATTAGCCACCTTTAGTTTGTCTCTTACCATTAAATTCCTAACCTTATCTCTTTTAGTAAGGTTACATATCCAACAAGCATCCTCATCTCCACTACCAGCCTACCATTAACTTATGACTATGCATTTGTTTAATGAGCTAACACTTTGCCCTATAAAGCATGGTTGGTTTAATTGCTAAACAATTGAATTCACCTTTGAGCTTAAGTGATATCTTCTTATCACATAAAGCTCCTGATGCACTTATCCATTTAAGCCTCCATGAAATCTTTATCTCTACATGGAGAGCTACCCTATGACCTAAAAAGTTACATTCTAAGTACTAAATCTTATTCCTACTCATTTTCAAACCCTTCCACTCTAAATTATCCCTCCAAAGTTTAAGCTTAACGTTGATAGCCTATTTTGTCTCATCCACTAAAATAACATCATTGGTAAACAACATATATCAAGGAGCCCTTGGATATTCATGGTGAGCTCATCCACCACTATTGCAAACAAAAATGGGCTCAATGAGGAGCCTTGGTGTAGTATAATATTGATAGAAAAATGCTTTGTATCTCCTTCTATCATCCTTACTCTAGCTTTTACATCTTTATACATATTCTTAATAACTCATATATAGTTCATAAGAACTCCCATAACTTCTAAACATCTCCATATGATTTCCCTAGGTACCCTATCATAAGCCTTCTCTAAGTCAATAAAATCATGTATATATTACACTGTATTTACCTATAATATTCCATTAATCTTCTACGAAGATGTAAAGTTTCTATTATGGACCTTCCTAGGATGAAACTAAATTAGTTCTCCAAGATAGGTGCATCTTTTCTCACCCTCTTTTCATTCACCTTCTCCTATAACTTCATAGTATGACTAAGTATTTTGATGCCTCAATTGTTGCCATAGCTTTGGATGTCCCCATTATTCTTGTAGAGGAATTAACATCCTAAGTCTCCACTCATCTAGCATTTTGGTAGATCTAAGGATCACATTAAAAAGTTTAATGTGATTTGCCTCCTGAATTTTCACATTAAGTCTAAGATAGCCCATGTTGTTAGCTTTGGTACTAATTTATACCCTAAAATTTATAAAATAGAACTATTTACAGCTTTAAACCTAACTTTAGTAATTTTCCATCAATTCTCTGTCAATACATTGTTAAATTGTGACATGTGGCATGAAAATTGTATAATTCTATCAATGTAGATATTCATATGGGTATTATATATATTTTTTATTTTTGTCAATATTTTAATGTAAAAGGTGCAATTCAACCTCTAACACTTAACATAAGATCTAAGCTAGCCCCTATTATTATGTATGATTGCACCCTAATGCTTATAAAATAATATAATTTGCATCTTCAAACGTAACTTCCTTATGTTTTTGTTAGATCTTTGTTATGGCATTGTTAAACTATGATATATGACATCAACACGAAATTATGACCATGTGGATGCTAACATGATTATTATGAAATGTATTATTTAATTATTAAAATTATTGAAACATAAAGCATATTTTTTTTGTATATGCAACTTTTTATCAACTTCTGCAGCAATAATTTTCTTAAAAATATAAGAAAATTAATAAATATTATTACTTTTTAATAATATGTAACTATAAAAATGTAAAAGTAATAATAATTATATAATAATAAATATGATATAAAATTATAACAATAATCTAAATTTACATTTAAGCATAAAATTTTTCATACTTTCTTTAATTTTAGAGACGTAAATGATATTTATAAATGTATGAAAAGAAATCTAAGACTAACTAAAAAACTTATATGTATAATTATTAATTGTAGTATATAACTTTGGCAAAATGTGAAAAATTTGAAAGTCATGTATTGTCAACTTAAAAGTTCTGCTTAAAAAATGTAATTTACATTTTGTAGTAAAGAATAACTATGATAACTTCTTTTTTGAAAATGTAGAATATGTATTTGTATTGCAAAAATAGGACACTCGTAATTCCTTTCGACCCTTTTGGCCTAACTTATCTTGTTAGATTGCTTTTGGACAAATGCCCAGGTTCTCTTTTGTTCACTTATTTTGCTTAAGTTCCAGACTGTGGAGTGAGAGCTTCGCAAGGTGCTTTGCATGGGTTCCCACTGCTCATCCTTAGATGCTCTATGTGTCTCTCTTATTATCTTCAAATTGAGGTTCAAGTACTCATTATTTGTAGCTTTCTTTACCTCTTAGATATAAGTTTGTTCCTTTCCATCTGAGTCTCCTTTCACGTAAACATTAGCTTCATCTTACTTCTACGTGTCAACTTTGTGCATGCATGTATTTTGTACATGAAATAAGAATCGGTTTAATCATATGATTGTTTAAGTTCTCTAGTTTTACTTAGCAGCTGAGATTGTGGTTCTTTAGAAGATTTGATGCAAAACTTAAGCCTATTTGGTTTCACTTTTTATTGTTGTGGTTTCTATTTTTTTTAGTTTCTAGTTTTTAGATTTTTTTGCTAAAAAGACACCATTATGGTTGAGATAAAATTGAAAACAATCCTTCTTGGTTGAGATTGTAATAAAAAAACTAAACAAATATGTTTTGCTTTATCATCTTATTTTTAATTTTTTAATTATAATATTAGATATTAATATTAAAGTTTAATTCAATTGTTTTTTAATATATCAAATTGTATTCTTAAATTAAATTAATTCTAATTATGATTAGAAATAAAATGTATGAATATTTATATAAATAGAGAAATTTACAGATCAATTTTATATTATAAAATTATAATTATAAAAATTACATTTATTCATTCTAATTAATAAAAGATGTTCATCACACTAAAAAGCTTTAAAACATAATAGTAGGGTCACATACAAAAAGAAACAAAAATCAATTAGAATTATTCTACATTTGTATAACAATTTCATCCCGTTTTCTAGACATATTTCAAAGTTGTGCTGGAGTAATATTATACTCTACTTGAAAACTTACATTGTTATTTATACTTTCTATAATTTCCCTTTATTTTGAATACAACTGTTAAGCAATTCTTCGTTTTATCCATGCATTCTAACATAAATATGTATAACACAATAAGCAATAATAATGTATTTTTTATATCATAACTCATCATATTTGAAAGTATTAGGAATTTTGCTTTTAGAACACCAGAACATCTTTCAATAATATTTCTTAATGAAGAATGCTTGTAGTTAAACAATTCTTATAAACCTTGAGGTCTTCCTCTTCCTCTTCCTCTATAATCTCACAAATGATATCTTTCACCTTGATATAGTGAAAGATATCCAAACATATTAGTGTTGCCTAAATTAACTAAATAGAAATTACCTAACATATAAGTAACATAATATTAATAAAAAGTTGTTAAAAATTTATCGTGATTACTATATTTATTTAAAATATTGTAATACCTTATGGAGGTATAGGAAATTGATTCACTAGAATCATTTGTAGTTACTTCTCGTCTATCTATTACATATGTGAAGCTCATGTCAAATAAACATCAATACATAGTATTTTTTTATTAGATCAGGTCTTTTACTCATACATGGTATTGGTTCATCGGTTGGAAAATATGCATCAATATGTGTACCATCTATTGCTCCTATGCAATTCTAGAAAATAAAATTACACTATTAAAATATTTATTAATCATAAGGGCATAATAAATATAGTAATTAAGTATAGGAATATATTTGAAAAAATGGAAAGAATTTCAAATTATGTTGAATCTTAGGAGGTGTATTAGTAAAGATGGTGGAGTAGTTACTATTTTTGCAAGACGATTAACTATATCTAATACTTTGCAAAAGTACTTTGAAATTTTCCAATTCAAATGTTGAAAATGCTTTGCATTGTCTCTAATTGCCTCACTATGCCCTATTGTCATCAAGAAAATTGCCATTTGTTCCTCTATAGTTAAATGACTTGTTGACTTTAAACCTCCTAAACTGTTCAACTCATAACATAAGCGCAAGAAAATTACCTTGATGGTTCTTGAGTTTCCATAAATCCTTTTAATATTCCTATTCAAAAGTTCCAATCTCCAACTATAACTTAATAGGGTAGAATTTCTGCATAGTTTCTTATGTAAATTAAAATATTCATTCTCTTCCTTAGCTAGAGAAATAATGACTACCTTTATTAGGTCATCATTGGAATCTGATTAAAAATCCCATAAGGACGCCATGTATCTAAAATACCATCATTAAATTAAAATATATAAATATAAAATGATTATAAAACATGATGACATCAAAATAAATTTAAGAAGTTTATATGAACATTCGGTAAAAAGTTCATATCAAATATTCATATAAAACTTATACTTAAAATTACCAAACAATGAAATAGTTCTTAATATAAAAGTGTCTAAGTCTTATATGCAATACCATGAAAATATAACTAAAGAGATACAATCCAATCCAGCTTCCTTGCATTTGCCATCTTCATAATAATCTCTCTATAAATAGGAAAATCATGTTAAGTCTTTACTACTTTTCCATATTACACACTCTCAATACTCAATTCATCTAATCATTATATATAATAGTCTCTTAATTAACTGTTGAAGCTCTAAATTCACTCTCTGCAATGGATGATGATGCAGCCAATTTTTCTCAAATAAATCGTTTTTTTTATTGTTCACTAATTATAATCATGATCTCTTTTAAAATATTAGGATGTCTCTTCTTTGCCTTCTTAGGAGAGCTTAAAACTTGATCTCCTTTTTCATTATATGAGCAATCTTTATCAACATCCATTCTATGTTCCTCTTCTGTACTATTTGATAAAGATTTAGTTTATGGATGTGCTGCAAACCAATGGCAATAGTATCCCCAAAAATTTAACACAAGTTTAATATTTTTTTCTTGAATCTACGAGCCATTTTATGCAACTCCAATGGTGAAAAGAAAATATGAGAACATATTTTATATAATATGATATTTTAATAAACAAAGACATATTTCATCTTAAATAGATTTCGTAAAATTCATCTGTAGTATTAACTTCACCGGTGAAGGAGTTGTGAACGATTCTTGCTTCTTTAAGTAAGTTATTAAAATTCTTTTATCTAGCCCGTAATGCATTATTCTTATTCTTCAATTGAATTTTGTTTGAAGACTAGACTTAATATCTTCCCATAATATTTAGAAAGGTAGTATTTGTTCGATTTCTCTTCTTCCCTTCTTCAACCACTAATGAGATTAAATGCACCTCTATGGAGTCATGCCATATCCCATCCTTTTCATTTATTTCCAATTGGAATCGTTCAAATTGTTCAAAGCTTCCATCACTAAACAAAGGCATATAGTACATTTAATCATATGCAAAAAAGCATCTAAATTACTATTGCCATAAAATCAATAGCTATATATTTAATTATAAGAAAAAAGAGTCTAAGTTACCATTTTAATGCTATATAACTTCTATGTGATATCATGCACTTTAACAAAGACATATAGTACATTTAATCACATACAAAAAAGCATCTAAATTACTTTTGCCTCAAAATCAATAGCTATATATTTAATCACAAGAAAAAAGAATCTAAGTTACCATTTGAGTGCTATATAACTTCTATGTGATATCATGCACTTTACACTAGAAAAAGCAATGCTTAAAAATTATATAAAAGAAATTGCCAATTTAATTCTAATTGATTCATATTTTATTCTTTTAGTTTTTGATGTTTGATTAATAATCTATTCTTTTTAATAATTCAGTTTAATTATGTTTTAAAATAGTTATTGTGTTTTATATTCATTTTTTAGAAAAATAATATTTATAAGATCAATTAAATTATTAAATTTCGGTTAGAAAAAGAAGAATTTCCAATATATTTGTTCTTCTAAATTATATATATACACTTCCAATACATGTGTGCGTGTGTGTGCGTGTGTGTGTGTATGTGTATGTGTTGTGTGTATAGGAAAGATACTATTAAAAAGATGTCTTAGCCTGTAGTAGGTATTTGGTTCATTAATTTAGATATTAACATTATGGATTTTAACCTAGACCTTTACTTTTAAGCTACCAACCGCTACATTTGTGTGTTTTCAAGTGGTGGTCAATAGAAACTATTGATATGGTGATTGGGGATAACCAAGGAATTGGTTTTGAGATTGCAAGATAGCTTGCAGACTATGGAGTGATAGTCTTCCTCATATTGATAGTGAATACTGCTAGTTTATAAGTTGCCAATATGTTGAAAGAATTAGGACTTAGCCTCATCAACTTGATATCATAGATTGTTCATCTATCAAAGAGTTTATAGAGTGGGTAGAACAAACCTACAGTGGAATTGGTATTTTGATAAATAGGACATACTTAGATTTTTTGTTAAGAATGAATTAAGGTTCAAGTTCTTTTCTTGATGTTTTTATATAAGTGTTGTTGTAGGAAATGTCTTTGATGCAAGGATATAGTTTTTTATGTGAATAAAACAAGTGTTAATCACAATCTTGGCTCAGATAATTCTATTGAATTTTCCCAAATTGTTATCGATACAAACTATTATGGCATTAAAAATATGACGAAAGCATACCCACATTGTATATCTAAGATATGGCTGTAAATAGTATTCGTTTCAATTCTTAATTGATTATGAAAAAAATTTAATGCCACTGCCCCTACCCAACTAAGAGCAAACACCTACTCCTAACATATGAAAAACCATTGATCTTTACATCAAAATGGATGCTTTAATGATATCTCAATAGTGACTACAACTTCCTCAAACTTTAGTACTTGTATGCAAAACTTTCTATTTTGGAGCTAATAGTGATTAGAACACACTAATTTTGTAATAATGAACAAAACACACCAATTTTGTTATAGTGAGCATAGCACATCAAGTCTTTATACAAGAAAAAATTATTCAAAAATCACTATGAAAGTGATAGGAGAAAACAATTGAGAAGCTAGGAAAAACAAAGAACAATTGAGAAGCTAGGAGAAACAAAATAAATTTATAGATGGGAGAAATAAAAAATAGAATAAGGAAATACTCGAGAAGAGAAAAAAAAGTAGAAGCATCTAAGAGAGCATGAACCTAGAACAAACCCATATGAAACCCATATCATAAAGCCTAGAAGAAGAAGCAAAGAGGAACAATGTAGGAAAAAAAAGGACAGAAAGAATACCATAAAGAAACCCAGAACAAAGCAATATATGTACACATAAAAAATCTATATATGAAAATATCTATTTGTTTTAGAGAGAGAAGAGGTACCAAGAATAAGAAAGATTTTTTCTCCTCCAGCCAAATCAACCTAAAAGAATAACACCTTAAAAAAACACAATTGATTGAAAAGAGAACAAATCAAGCATGTTTTTTCTTTTGATTCTTTAATCGACTTCAATTTCTTGTGGTTCTTATGGTTCATGATAAAGATTTCATATCCAAAAGCTCCATCTAATTTTTCATAGCTTGAAAATAAGATTGATGGCAGAAGTTAAGAGCTAGTAGTGTCTGGATTTGAAAGGGAATAAAACAAGAAGTTTTACATATTTTAGAATATGGTTTGAAAACTTATTATGACAATAGAAAAAAACACAATATTTTTGTTTTTCTAATTCCATTTTGATTTTTAATTTTTAAAAAATCAATAAAAACACATCCCTACCAAACACGTTTTTTTTTCTTTTGATTATATTTTTAAAAAACCACTGAAATAAACATTAATATAATGGAATCAAATAGGCCCTATTACTTGGTGAATTTGTTATAACATCCACTCGGCTCGTGAAGCTTGACTACATAACTTTTGAAATATATGAAGATAATATTTGAAGCCAATTGTATTTCTTATAAATGGAACTCAAATATTTTAATTTTTATGTTATTTTTCAATTATTATATAATAAAAAGTTTAATATTGCACAGTTTTAGAATTTAATTTAATTTTTTTGTTAGAACATACGTGGAGAATAATTATAATGACCTTATTATATATGTACATATCTTTTAATAAATATGACAAAATTTTCATAAATGCATAATAAAAAATTTTAGTTGTACTTTAATTTTTATAATATATTAATTTATAATATGTAATATGTTATGTTTACAAATTTATATTGTATATACAAAAATAGAATTTTAATATATTTTTAATACTTCAAATAATTAAATATTGATAAAATTTAAAAGTAAAATTTTATAACAACCATGCTGGCATACACATAGGTAAAGTTGCACAGTTGGCAAGCCACATGTCATAGCTTAATAATGTCGTGATGGAGACCTAAAGGAAACCTAATAGGGTTTGGTTTGAGGGTACAAATTATGCTATTTTGTAAATGTTAAGAAGCAAATTGGTCTTACAGATGATGACGACAAGAGCTATGTTAGACCTTATGCAAAACGATAGGGGCTAACAACTCCTTTTACCCAAAACTATAATCATAATAGCCATGTCAGTGTCACATGACTAAAATTGCACATTTTTCAAGAGGTTAACAATGTCATGATACAAATCTGATTAAAAACTAACAGAGTTAGGTTTAAGGGTGTAAATCTAAGGAAATACTTGAACAAAGTGATAGAACTAACATTATCAATTGAGATGCCTAACTAATAATGACGAGCCAAATTTTTAAATAAAAATGTCATAAGTGCCTTTTTAGACTAAAACATTTTGCCAATACGAAGTTTAAACTTAAATGATTTGAATAATTAGGTCAAAATTTAAATATTACTAAATATTATAATATTTTTAATGTTATTAATTGTTAGGGTCTAAAATAAATTTTAGTGTAAAACAAACCTTTTGTCAAAAGAAAAAGACAAAGGTTGCAATTTGAATCCAAGCATTTGGACAAAAAATTTAACTTAAACTTAAACATTCAGTAGCATTACAAGAGAACTCTACATTGCAAAAACATTTATGTAAATCCTAAATAAATTGACACAAACCTTTAGATTCTCATCTAGATCTAATAAAATTTAGATAATATGATATTTTATTATTTATTGGGCCTTATTATGCTAGTTAGACATCTAATTGGTAACAAGGGCTTATTATGTTAGTTAGGGGTGAGCATTAATCGGGCCGGCCCGATTACCCAGCTCGACCCAAATTAATTCGGGTAATAAAATGCTAAAATACGGGTAAATCGGGTCGGACCGGGTATTACCCGAATTGTTTTTGATTTGGGACGGGTAACTTTGAAAAAAATTCGGGTTACTCGATTACCCGAATTAGGTTTAAATGAATTATAAAAATACAAGCTTGCCCTTCTAGTAGATAAGCTCCTCAATTACCATTTTGTTTTTTGACCTAGCATTCTAGCAAACTGATAGTGCGCCGCAGCCATCAGCCCA
>JANITX010062713.1:0-17376 GCA_027564395.1 Erythroxylum ulei | reverse complement strand
ATTTTGGTGGTGTCTCGATCGGTAGAAATCCGATTTAGCTGATTCTTATGGCAAAATAAAATTAAGATACGGGGCTACAAGTCATATGAAAGAATGTAATTTTACTTTAGCCCTAAGACTTTCAATTGTGGAAGTAAAGGTGACGATAGTATTTAGTCGTGACTTAGGGTCGGTTTAAAAGTGTTAACCGATCGATCTATTTGGAGAAGTGATAGATTCACGGTTCGGTCTAAAAGTGTTAACTGATCGACCTGACTTGAGAAGCGATAAATAGCTAAGACTGATCGGTAAAAAGGGTTGAGCTATTTTTGACTGATCAGTCTCTAAGATGTTTAATTTCGGAAGTGACGTTGGTGATAGTGTAAACTTGGTGTCGTGTCGGGCTGATAGTGGGTTGTCACACCTTTTTGGTCCGACCTCTGATTCGATTTGATTCCTGAGTGTTCTAGAAGAATCGGTTTTTAAGACACAAATGAAGGGCAAAATTGGAAGTTCAGTTAAGGTTTTAAATTCTAAGACAAATATGTAAGGGCATAAGAGTCATTGCTCATTCATTAATGGCAAGTTGGTAAATAAGAAGAGTGGGCTTTAGTATAAAAAGAAGCAGAGAGCTGTCGTGGGACTTAGAAAAATCAGAAGAGGAAAGAAAAGAAGAGAGAAATGAAAGAAAGTGAGCTTCGGTTTTCTTTAAGAGAGAAGAAGAGAAGAACTTCTAGGGTTTGATTTTCCTAGGAGTTTAAAAGTGATTTGAGTGGATTTCGTGAAGGAAAAAGACGGAAGAAGATGAGAGCTCCAACATGAGCCAAGTAACTTCGATTTTTGGAGAAAAAATAAGATAAGAGGTGATTTTCGAGCCTCGAGATTTAAATGATGTTTTGGGTTAGATAGCTTAAGATTTATATGGGTTTGTGATTTATGAAGTTAATGTTAGTGATTATGCCCTATGATTGGTTCAATTTTGGATGATTGAGTAATTAGGGTTTTGTCATAAATTAGGGTTTTTCGATTACGTGAGGCTTTGGAGAAATTGGAGCATTGGACAGTCTTCAGGAATGGATATGAGGTGGGTAATATGTTTATAATTTGAATTGTGAGCCAATTATATGTTTTTGAAAAATCAAGAAAGAAAAAGGGTTTTCAAAATATGATTTCCAAATGATTTCAATTCAAGGTTTTGAATGGTTTGACAAAATTGATATGACTTTAGCATTCATGTGTGTAAATTGTTTGTGCATGATATTATGCGAATTATTGTTATGCCTTGAGACATAGCATGGCATTTTGTGTGCAAGAAAAGAAAGAAAGAAGAAAAGTATGAAAGCATTCGATAAAATGATTGAGCATGATATGTGCTTATGTGTGGGCGAGAGAGAAACCCGTTGTGTTAGTCACGTGCACGTCGACGTTTAGCCTTCTCCCGGCTGCCCGCTTTGGGCTACGAGATCCGAAAATGGACTCGTTGTGTTTACGGTTTAAACTTCGATTTATCCGTTGTGTTTACGGAACTCTTGAGCCATTTGTGTGTGCATTGCATTTGTGAATTGTTCAGTAGGTTGCATATGTTATGTGATAATTTGGCTAACGTGTTGCATTCACGTTTTAAAATGGTTTATAAATTGTGGAAAAAGAGATTTTGGAGAAACAAGTAAATGATGTTTTCAACCGTGAAATAATTGATGATTTCAATTATTATGTCTGTTTTGAAAGGTGAGAAAGAAGTTTTGAAAAGGATTTCTACTGTGAAATATTATAACTGAAAAAGAGTTTTACAACTGTTTTTGCTTATCGTTCATTTTATAAATGTGTTATCTACTGAGCGTAAGCTCACCCCCTTCATTCCCATCCACAGGTGATGAGAAGAAGATCGGGTGTAAGCAAGAGAAGATTTTGTTTATGAGTGTATATGTTTCGGATTTTTGAATGGATTGTATGCATACTTCGGATTTTGTACTAAGTGTGTATATGGTTTGAATTGCCAATATTTGTGTTGTAAGTAGTAATGTAATGTAAATTATGTAAGTATTTGAGTTATAAATATGGTGTATGATTATGGGATATGGATTATGATAATATGTGAGTATGATTGGACATGTGAGAATTATCGAAGTGATAGATTTAGAAATGTGTTTGAGTTGTATATGGATTCCGGACAGGAGGTCCGATGATGTATGATTGTGTTGATGGATTGGAAAATTTATAAAAGTGAAATTTGTTGAGTATCGATGGTATGAAAAGAAAGAGAAAGAAAAATTTTGTATCAATTTCGGATTAAACCTTCGATTTGCATTCGATTCCGCTTGGATTTGTTTCCGCTTCGGAATTTTCTTTCGTTTGCTTTCGATTTTGGAAATCGTTCCCATTCGTGTTTCGTTTCGTTTTCGTAAGTGAGTTGGGTTCCAGAAACGGGATCCAACAAGAACAGTCTGAAATTTTTGGTGTATAACTTTTAAACTATTAGACCAAATTGAATGATTTTGATGTCATTAGAAAACTAAGACATTGAGGAATATTTTCCAAGAAGGAAATGCTATCAATTTCCTTCAATTACATGATTAGAAAAGGTGTTGATTTTGGAAGGAGTTAAGCATGATTTAAATGAAATTTGAGGTTTTGTTGTATTAAATGATTTTGAGGAATTAGTTAGCACGTTAATGTGAGTAAGATCATATGATTGAATTGAAATAAAGCGTATATATATGCATGAGGGCAAATTGGGAAGATCATTTAAGTCATTTAAGTTGCAAGGCATGTAAGGAGGGGTATAAGGGTCTTTGCTCATTCATTAATGGCAAAGATGTAAATAAAAGATGTTGTATTGTTCTTAAAAAGGAGAGAAATAAGGCTTGTCTTGCAATTGAAGAAGAAGAAACGAAAATAGAAGGAGAAGAGGGAGAGAGAGTGTCGTGGAGAAGAAAGAGAGGAGAGAAAGAAAGTTAAGCTAGGTCTTCAATTTTCATGGTCTTAAGGAGTGATTTTGAAGTTTTTCCAAGAAGGAAAGAGGAAGAGGAGGTTTAGAGCTCTCATTTGAGTCACAAAACAAAGTGATTGGTGAAGATTCAAGGTAAGTGTATGTTTAATCTTTTAGATTTTGGAAGGGATTTTGGTTCAAATATCTTAGGAAATGCATGGGTTGGAGTAATCTATGATCAATTTCATGCAATTGGTTCTTTGGGTTACTCAATTTGAATGCTATGTGATTTGGGGATTTTTGTTAATGATCAAGGAAATCAAAAGAGAAGCAAGAGAAGCAAGGGGAGTAGAGGCATGTTTGGACAAGTATTGAGCAAGGAAATAAGGTGGGTGGCATTTTTATAATTGAGTTAATAAGTTATTAAATGTTCTTCAGTAAATGCAATTAATTGATTTTCCAACTACTTTATAAAGTGCATTTATTGATCTTTAAAGGCTTGAGAAGATGCTACATGTTTGGTATATGAGTTTGTGAATGAATTTTGAGTGATATGAGAATGATTTCAAATTGCTCTATAATTGTTGTATTTGTGGTTTTGATTGCTTTGAGAAATTGTTACATGTTTGGTGTGTGAATTTTGATGATAGAAATGTATATGAAATATGTCATGTTCATAAAAAGCAAGTTTTAAAATGTGCCATATGGGCAAACAAGTTTTTAGTTCATGAATTTGCGTGTTATGTGGGTTTGGTATAGTCCATCCAAGAACTGTCACGTGCACGTTGACCCAAGAATAGGCTTCTCCCGCCTGCCCGCTAGTGGCACGGAGCTCCTTTATGGACTCCCTCAAGTTTACGACTACACAGGACCATTATATGGAATTGTGTGGTTCGTCATGTTTATGGATCTACCTAAACCATTTTGATGTGCTTATATGCTTATGATACATGAACAATTTTGATGCATTCATGTTTTGTGGTTTGTAAATTTGACTGCATGATGAGAACTTTGAGGAGCAAGTGTTTTATGGATTTCAATAAGAATTTTCTATGTCAATAAACATTTTAAACGATTTTGCTTGTTATTCGTTATAAGCTTGTTACCCACTAGCGTAAAGCTCACCCCCTCTCATTCTCATCTCCAGGTAATGAGAAAGAGATCGGATGAAAGAAAGTCAATAAATCTGTTTGATTATGCATGTATTGTAATTTAAGTTGGATTGATGTAAATGAGACTTTAGACATATGTTGAGACTTTTGGGATTTTTGTATCTTTTGTTGAATTTTGGAATTTGAGATTTATGTTGTAATGTGGCTTGGAATGTCATTAAAGTTTTGTAAACATTGGTTGTCTGTTGTAATTGAAAGATGGACTTGCGTATGGATTTGCAATGTGAATTGGGTATGAATGATGTTAAGTTGAAATTAGGTATGTTTGAAGTCATGAACTTGGGATGATGAATCTTGAGTATAAATTGTTGTTATATGAGTATATAAGTGAGATAATATGGAAAGGAAAGATAGGAATGTCATAAAGCATGAGATGTTGTTAAATAGGAAGGGTCGTATGGATTAAGGTTGAGAGTTGAAGAATTCCAATTGGTAGTTGAATGGTTGTGTTCATAAAAAATCAAGTATGTATAAGGCAAAATTGTAAGTTTTTCATGAGGATAAAATGTGTATATGCTGCCTTCCATGGAAAAACTGTATTGATTTAGATTGAATTGGACCAAGTTGTCTTCATAGAAGATGTAGTTTGTCTTTATAGCTTTCCAACGCTATAAAGTATGCAATTTTTCGATATCGGAATTGTAAGTTATCATCATTGCAAGTTAGGATGTCGTAGTGGACAAAATTCTCGAACCATTAGCGTATATGAAGTGATCTCGGACTCGAAAGAGTGGATTTTGGCAAGATTATGAGTATAGGGGAAGTTAGGATGGGTTTAGGACCCTTTTGAGGGGTTTTGGAGGGTGAAAATTTGTTACACCCGAAGGTTACACGGCCTGCCCGTGTGAATTCACACGGGCTGTGTTTTTATGGGCACAGGGACACTATTTCACCCGCAGGTTACACGGCCTGACCGTGTGATTTCACACGGTCCGTGTGTTTTGACCTAGAAAACGACAAAATTTCAATTTTTGGTCTTCATGAAAGTTTTATCCCTAGATGTCTTATTTCTAACCTTCTAAAAATGAAGTCAATCCGACACTTATAGTGAGAGTTATGGCATTTTCGCCAAAGTATGTTCAATAGGAGTAAAGTCATGAACATGTTGGATTCATTTGGCCATAACTCCTCCGTCCGACCTCTGATTGAGGTGATTCTTGAGGCGTTAGATTTCTAACACATTTAAATACATCTCCATAAAAATTTATAGCCTTTGGAGTTAAATTAAAACAGTTTGATGAAATGGAAGTGAGTGATCGAGATGGAGAGCTTAATCGGGCTATGAACATATTTGGGATTTTTAAGCATATCTTGAGCTATAGAGCTCCGAATGAGGTGGTTCTTGTCTCTAAATGAACTAGAGACTAAGAGCTATCATTTTGAAGAAGCCAATTATGATTACTGTGATTTCGCTCTATGGCTTGCCTTTGTGGCTTGAGATGCTATGTGATCAATGTGAACCCACTCAGGCTTTATGAGGGTTAAATGAATTCGATTTTGGATCAATCGTTGGACCCTGTTTAAGGAGTAAGCTCATGCTTTGTAATGGCTAAATGAATTAACCCTACAGGGTAAGACACACATGTTGCATGATTTCCGAAGAGTGTTGAAAAAAAATATACCAAGGAATAGTGACGAAGCTCACGCTTTATGTTTTCGCAAGAGTTGGGTTCCGGAAACGGGATCTAACATTTCGACCATGTCTGAAAGTGTTGTTATTTTCCTGCACCTGAAAAGCTTTCTCTTCTTTTGTTTCAACCTTTCTACTTATTCTAACTTCGTGCGCTTACAAGGAACCCATTAGTTCATCAAATGAAAAAATAGATAGATCCTTAGATTCCTCAATTACAGCTACAACATGATCAAACTTTGAATTTAAACTACGCAGTACCTTTTCAACAATTGTTTGATCATTTATTTTAGTGCTGAAAGTCCTCATTTGACTTACCACTACAATCGCTTTACTAAGGAAGTCTGATACTTTCTCGTCATTCTTCATTTGTAAGGTTTTGAACTCTCTACGTAAATGTTGTAATCTAACAACCATGACTCTTGAATCGCCCTGAAATTCCTTTTGCAACACGTTCCAAGCTTGCTGAGATGTACTGGACATGGCTATTCTAGAAAATATGTTTTCGTGAACTGCCTGTTGGATAATTGCTAGAGCTTTTGCATCTTTCTTTCTTGCTTCTTTAACTCTGGCCTCCTCTGCAACACTCAACACAGCATCGTCTTTTGGTTCTATAAATCCATTTTCCACGAAGTCCTAAAGATCTTGTGACTTAAGAATTGTTTTGACTCGTATTGACCAAAATTCATAGTTTTCACCTTTGAATATTGAAATAAGTGGTTGTGTCATTCCATTTGCAATGCTATTGCTGCTGCTTGCTGCCATCACTCAAGTTGCACTTTCACACTACACTGCTCACGTGTTTTTTTTCTTTGTTTGGAGAACCTTGCTCTGATACCACAATGTTGGTGCTCAGAAACTGCAAGTGCAAAAAATAAAGAAGAACAAAACAATATGTGATAATGCGGCGATTTTATTCATACTGGAAATGCCTTTATATAGGCAGTTCATACATCTCCAGAAACAGAACAAACAATTAAAAGCTGCTGATACTCCTAAACTCAAGGAATATTATTCTGATCATAGCTATTAACTCTAACTTCCAGGTTCCTCATATTCAGGACTACTCTTGACTACTTCAATTAGAATCATTCTCAACATATATCAACCTTGCCTATAAAAAATAAACTATTTATTTTTAGATCATCAGAAAAGTTATTGGCGTTGCTTTGCCACTCGTTTTCTAGCATTCTTCCAATATCATCCATTTTATTCCTAATTTGTTCAGACTCTGAATTTTCGATCTATTATTCATTCCCTACATTGGCAGTTATCCCTCTGTTTGATGGCGTCTTTGATTCATTCTATTGCCACCAAACTGGATTACCCGTAAATTAGAAGCAATTTTCTTTAACATACCCACTTTGATTACAATGTTCACAATTTCCCTTCTCCCTTTTTGGTTTTTGTTTCCTCTCATCTCTCTTATTTTCATGATTTTGGCTTTTGGTTACTAATGACATCATTAATACTTTTTTGTATTTCCTTTCGAGATTTAAACATCATTGCATATGCTTTTTAAAACTCAGAAGATGATTTTATAAAAACAATTGATTGACTTTTTACTTGCTCATACCCGTCATTCATTCCCATTAAAAACTACATCATTATAGTCCTATTCCCAATCTCTTCAATCTTCTTAATGTTTCCACAAATACACTGAGATAATAGATCTAACTCAACTAATTCATCCCACAAACTTTTAGATTTTGTATAGTGTTATGTTATAGCACCAAAAACAATTTTAATAGCCCTACACTATGATCTATAGTTTGATCCAGTTAAACAAGTTTTTACGAAAGCCATACCTAGTTCCTTCGAGCTTTGTGACAGAAGAGTCTTCTTCATTTCTCTTATTATTGTTTCTCGATTGCCCACTATTGATCATCGCATATATAGATCTTATAGTTAAATACTCCATCCCCTCTGCTTTTCAGCTAGTCAATACTAATAATGCCAAAGGATTTTTTGGGAAAAAGTGACGTTGATACTGTGAACAAACTTAGGATTCAGCAATACCAATGTAGCATTCTTAGGTAACTTTCCTTTGATTCATTAAGAAGAAATCTTTATTTCCAGTGAATTTTAGGTAAAGTGAGTACAACAATATATAATTGACTCTAGCTTATACTAAAGACTCATAACAGCATTTTTCATTACAAAATGGTCATTCGACCAATATTCTTTAACATAGTGATAGCTTTAAGAGCTATTTGCAAATTGTTCTCTCTAGATAACGATGGGAATATAATTATAGAAGAACCTATGATTAAATATGAAATGGTTAACTATTTTGAAAATCTGCTAGGCAAAAGAAGGTCTCCTATTTATAATAGTCCTAATTTAGAGCTCATGGTCAGTTCAAGAATACTGGAAGATGGCATAAATTGTGATTCAGAAATCTTCTATTTGGCTTCCACTCTATGAAGTCTTTAGGTCTTGATGATTTTTACGATCAAATTCTTCAATAAGTCACTGCATATTATTAAGGCAAGTCTAATTTGGTAGGGTTGGGTATGAGGATAACAGAAGACTTTCGAGGCTTTTCCTTTTTTGCCAAATGAATGCGAATGTGTGTTTTGCTACTTTGTTTGTTAGTGGACGATCTTGTTTCATATCGTTTCTAAGTGTCCAAACGTTGCTATTTCGTGTAATAACTTGATATTGCTCCTTGTAAGAACTCTTTTATTTATTTATTTCAATTATTTAACTTTTCAAAAAAAGTCCTGTATTATTGTTCACAGTTGCTTTTTAGGACGTAGAATTTTCGAAGGAATCAGTTGTATCTTTTTCACTCTTATTATCCCTTCAATATCCATCCTTCCTCCATCTTTTATTATAAACAAATTTTTTATTGTAATACTGTTTATATGTTAATCTCAAAAATCTTAGTCAATATAATTAAACAAACCTCACTTAACATTAATATCAATTTCTCTTAATCTTCTTTCATTTGCGGTAGATTCTTAGGTGATAACATTTTTCATTGCTGAAGATAGAGATTATCATATATTTATTAGTCATCCTAGTTTTGCTTTTAAAATTGGTATAAGGAAAACCATAAAATTTCTTCAACTCTTTGGTTTTCATTCTATCTTTATCAAGTGATTATGCCAATATTTCATTATTCTTTATTTTTATATTATAGTTAATAAATATCTTTATGTTTCTACGAGTGTTAGAGATCTTAGATAAAGTAATCATATGTTACACCACCTATTCATTTTAGTATGAAAAATTCTCCCTCTCTCTCTCAACAAATCTATGATCAAAACTAGGGTTTCTCTTACCACTGAAATTGTCACATTCTCATCCTTTCTCATTGCACATTTTCTGATGACCTTTTTTTTTTTGCCAAGCTAATATTTCCTTTGTCCTCACCTTCACCTTTGTAGTCCAATCCTTCTCCAACCTCTTTAGTCTCTTTATTAATTCAACCAAAAGGCTCCAATTCCTTGCAAAACATGCCTTTCCCCCTTTTTTTAGTCTCTCCAATCCTTGAGCAGTCTTGGACTTTCAAATTTTATGGTTAAATACCTTATGATTCCTTTAATCTTCACTAGACTTTCAACCAAAGATTGCTCAACACTTACTTAAAAAGAAAAAAAAAGAGAGTATCTTCTTAGACTTGCAAACATTATCTATTGCACGTAGATTATAGTTAGTGCTCGGTATCTTTTCCTAAATGGATATCTACTGGTGTTCTTACGTGACATTGTCAGAAAGCACAAGTAAACATATTAAACAGCTACTCCTTGTAGTCTAGTTGCTCGTCAATTAATTAAAATCTTAGTAGTTTGGAGATTTGTTTGTCTCCTTAAAAAGAAAGAAAATCTTCGTATTTGTGTGACTAAATTTGTGAATAAAGCCTTTCTTATTAAAAAAGTATAGATGTAATATAACAAATAGTTATTATGGATCAAATGAATGCATACCATTAAAGTGAAAATTTTATATCATTCGTATCTCTTCGCTTTCGTCATGGTCCCAAAAAAGTTAGTCAAACTGAGACTTATAGTTAAAAGTCATATTCATCATAAAATAACCAATATCAGTTTTTTCTCAACAGAGTATCGTTGGATGTAGTTATTCCTCTTTTTAGTAAAATCTGCAGCATTATAAGACATAATGGCAATGGCCCCTTTCCAACTCTTGATCTGTTTTAAAATAAAGTTTCAATAACAACATATACCCCAAATGAATCCTAACCTAACAAAGTTATATGGTCTTTGCATCCCTTTGAAAAATTCAACAACAATCAAATATATTAAATGTATTTTTCTGTCTTACTCTTTTCTTATAGACCAATCATGTGTTTTCTAAAGATTATATTCTCAAATGAAGTTTTCTCCTCTAGTTAGGCTATTAATAAGAAAAAAGAAAATTTTGAATAAAATCCAACTTGTCAAAGGTATTCCCCCTTTTAAGCGAATTTTGCCGTAGATTACTTTAATCACATGATTACTTAATTTTGTATTGAGTTTTTCACTACAAATTTAAAAATCTTTTATTGATTATAGTCTTTATAAAAATAAAAACGATCTTATTTAAATTTTATTAGACCAAATTAGTATAAAAAGGTGAATATAGTTATTATAAAAATAAAATTATTATCTTATTTAAATTTTATCCAACCAATCATGTTCTAGAACATTTCATAGCAGCCAAATAAGGTCCTGACTTTGGTGGACTTCTCCTCATTTTCTTGACATGTATATAGTCATTTTCTTAAGTTTTCATGATTCAATTGAAATTTTTAAAACCTATTTAGTACTTTATTAACCATATCTATGTTTCCCAAAAAAATTTTGCTTTCGTTTGATTTAATGTTTGAACGGTTAGTATTGCTTTTAATTAACCTCTTTTAATTTATGTTTACATGATTATTGACTTAGAACATAAATTTAAATTACTCTTCGATTTTTACTGAAATTGGGTCTTTTGAGTAGGGATGATATTTTTAATACAGTTCAATTTGATACGAAGTTAAAGAATTAGGATTAAATTAACCAGGTTTTAATTCGAGCTCATATTTAGAGGAATGGTTTGAAGCTGAACTCAAACAATTCAAACTTTCTCTTTCAAAAAAATTATGATTTTTGATTTATTTTTAAAAATGATATCATTTTAATATTTAAATTAAATTAAAATAACTTTGTTTTGAAAATTCGAATCTTGTGGCTCCTTCATTAGAATATATGGGGTGATGATTTTTCTATAGAGAAATTTATGAACTCCTATAAATAGATTGCTCAACGGTTGTTTCCATTTTAGCAAACGAAAAAATTCTAACAAGAAGGAGATATATGATAATGACGTTATATCAAAAGCGATTCAACTAATTGCATCCATTGACAATGTACTTATTTTCGTTAGAATTTTGGCAAACCATCACCATATATTTAGAATACAAATGACATGTTTGATAGTCTTTGTAACTTGTTGTCTAATATTCTCTCATATAATCCTTGGAAACTAGCTTAAAACTGGTCTTAGAAAGAAGGAAAAAATTAATCACCTAAAGAAAATCACTAGAATGACATCTAGTAACACAAGTATTAAGACAGGTTTCACCGGTAGATTGGATAACATAAGCTTCGGAACATTTCTTATAAATCCACAACTTTTGATTGCTACTCTTTCTTATAAAGTGCTTCATTTTAAGATCTCCTAAAGTATGGTAAAGCTCATAATGCATGCAATTTGGCTTTGGGAACACGTACACTCTCTTCTTCTTCTCTTGTTTCTCCCTCTTCAGCAACTTCCATAACACCTTGTGCTTCATATACATTTGAAGATCCTAGTCGCTTTGAAATCCTTGGTTGTAGATCTCACACACTTTTTATTTGTTTTTATAAAGTTTTTGGTGATAGACAACAACATCTTGTTAAGTGTCCAACCCTATTTTGAAACTCTCGGTGAACGAAGACATCTTTATGGTTTGTAAGAATGACAAACAAATGAAGAAAAGATGGAAGAATCTCTTATGGGAAGATGCTTGTGTTGAGTGCTTCACGTCTGCGTCTTAACTTACACGATTGTGAGGATCAACTGTGTAAGTTTCTGTAAACGTGTGAAGAAATTGTGAAGAGGCAAAGACATACATGATCTCGTACGCACCTGTGTGAATATGCATGACCATGTTTGGAGACCATGTAACTCTTTGTAACCGTGTATATTTGCGATTAAGACAATGCTAGAAGATACATAGTTACTTACACAACTGTGTTAGTGCAGAAAATTTATTTTGTGATATAAAAGAGAAAAAGACGTAGACTTTTGGAGTGAGTGCAACCATAATGTCCAAAAATGAGAAAAAAATAGAGAAACGACAAAGAGTTGTATTCATTCTTGTTTGATTGTTTTATTGATTGATTTGACTGATTTTTTATTGTAACATTAACTTTGGTTTCAATACTGGAACTTTGTGAGACAATTTGTTGTTAGGAGGTGAGATATCAATTTTTTTATAAATCCTTTTTAGTTTAGTGGATTTTTTTGTCAGTTTACCTTGTGATTTTTCCCTCTACACTGGAGGGTCTTCCAAGTAAATCTTGGTGTTTGTTTAATTGTTTAAAATTCCTTATTCTTATACTATTTTACTGCTGCAACTTGAAGAGTTCTTTCTTATCATTGATATTTGATTGATCTTTCAAAGAGTTGTGTTGTTTGTCTCCTAACAAGTGGTATTATTGCCATCGTAATGGAAGGAGGAAACAACTCTATGGTTGATCGCGCGTCGTTACGCTAGTCAAAATGAAATAATTAGACTACTACTATAGTAGTGGTGAGTCTAGGTCGATCCCCCAGACAGAGAGTGTGAAGTTTATGAAATGAAATTAACCATTGTTTACACTTAAAGGGAAGGGGGGGTTTGGATTTTTTAAAGAAGAAAATACAATGAAACTAACTAATAAAAATAAATTAAAGAAAACATGCAAAAATGATAAATGTGAGAAATTTGGTAGGGACTTGGTTCTTTGGTTCAATCTCGGCCTATACCATGACTAAGCATATTCTATTAATTTGTTGTTCTCAAACCTTTCCTAGCAACTATTAATCGTGGGTTAATAATTAACCCGAATTTTTCCTTAGGTTTTGTTTAATAAAGATACGATCGTTAATTAAACCTAACCAATGAACAACCTAGGATACGATCTATAGATTTAATTAGGCAGTAGCATTATGAATTAGGAAAATCGATTAATCAAGGCAATAACCACATACGATGCGTCATTTAGCCTAGGTCATGTTATCTCTAATGATTACGAATCATTAGTCGCTACATATGAATTTCAACATATCAATTATGGATTATATCAAAATTCTAGCAATGGTTTCGAAATTAACGATTCAATGAACGCATTAAAATTATCAATTCACAATACCCAAAGGGTTCATACACAAGTAACCAAATAATAACTAAAATCCGATTATCCATACATAAAACCCAATTCAATTAACATAGGATAACACAATCAATTCCTAATGAGAGAAAGAAACAACAAAATAATAATAAAATTACTTAACCCGGGTCATCGGCATCGATGTCGCCTTCGAACCGACATCGGGATGCCTAGCCCTTCATGGGTATTTTTTCGGAAAAATATTTCAGCCCCCTTTTAATGTCCCACCGAAAATCCCTAATTAACTCTTGTGCAGCCCTCACTGTTGCTTGTTGCCTCTACTGTAAATTTACTGTAGCTTGATGGGACGAATTAAATTCATCCCATCTTAAATCCTTCACTGCTCTTACGCTTCACTTCTTGTCTGTCCACTATGCTTCTCCACGCCTGAGCCAGCAAGCCACAGCAGTCCTGCACCTATGCCCCAGCTATAAGCCGCAAGCCCAAGCTCCCCTAATGTCTGTGCTATTCCGCTATTGTAGCGTTCCTTGTGTTTTTATTGCTTGTCTCTATTTCCTGTTGATTCTTATGGTTTGTTGTGCCTGATGTTGTTGATGATGTGACCAATAAAGGTTACACATCAATTAAACCTTATTGCGACGCACTCCCCTTTAGCGTCTCACCCAGCTGCTGCGCTATCCATTCCCCTCTTCTCCGTGTGCGTTTTATTTCACACACAGCTGCTGCTTAAATGTAGCATTTGTCTGCATAACGCAGAGCATTGTGCGTAACTGTTTTGCATTTTTATCATCTTTTTTTTAATTACTTTTAATTCTCCTATTTTGATTTTTCTTGTCTTTCATTTTTTTTTTGCTCCATGAAGGCAAGCAAAAATAAATTTTCGAAAAATAACTCAAATGTAATGCTTCTAACTCACTTTAATTTCTTTGCTTCCAAATTGTACCTAAAAATCACATATGAATTAAAGTGAGTATCTTAAACATTTTCATGTTAATAATCACTAAGTGTAAATGATTAAATATATCAGCAATTAAACAAATATCACATGTTCAATGACAATTCTGGGTATCTTATTGTGATCCTTATCATCAAATCATTCAGATATCAAAACTCTCATTAATATCATTTGTACTTATAATTTAGACCATAATAAAACAATGTGAAATCAATTACAAAACCTAATTGACCACTTCAGATTTTTCTAACATACTTACTGGTCAACTTTCATAATTAATCTGATAAGGTAAATGACTAAATTAGGTAACTTCTCACATGTCTTAAGTTTCTAATGACACCAAGATCATACCATTTTATTTAGTATTCCAAAAGTTATACTCAATTAACTTTGTACTGTTCTATGAACTATAATTATACTCTGTATTAAACTTCAAGTAAGATTCTATAATTTTTAGAGATATAATTTTAATTATATCTCTTCAAACAATTTGTAGCCATATGTCTCTAGTTCAATTTAAATTAAGAATCATTCCATTTGGAAAACCATTGATCAAAATATAATCAAAAATCGAAGTATGTTCAGTGAAATCATCTCAGTTATCAAATTCTAGTATTCCTCAAAATTTCACTTTAATTTCATCAAACAATACATTTTAAAAAGCTATGATTTTTGATGTCGACATAGATCAATGTCTTATGAATCTATTGGTTCAAGAATTAAGTCATTTGGACATTAGATGAAGAAGTTATAACAAAAAGATTGAAGGATGTTTAGAAATAATTTCTTAAAAATAAATAAATGAAAGTCGCAATCGTGCTTCTGCACGATCGTGACTTTCACAAAATCTTGCGAAGTTACGATCGTGCATCTGCACTATCATGATATCCACTACATCTGTAAATTCACGATCATGTAGAAGCACGATCGTGACTTTGCTGGTTCTTTTAGAGAAATCAGCATGATCGTGCTTTCTCTCTTCTTCTTCACAGAATTCCTTTTCTTCTTCTCCTTCCATTTTCCTTTTATTTCCAGATTTACACACTTCTAAATTGTCTATACTTCATTTCTAACTCTAATACAAACTTTAAACAAATTAAATTCAAGTGTATCAATCAAACACTAAAAATCTGAAACTTCCTCTCTCTACTGTAATTTTCTAGGTTTTTATTCTTCACTTCAATCTTCTTCAATTAATTCAAATGACACTTAAACTAATTCTTCTAGCTTCATTTTAGCTCAACAACACAAAACAAATCAAAAATCCAAAGTTCACACTTAAACATCAAGATCCAATTCTCATTCCTATGAATTCCATTTTCTGCATGTTATTTCTCTTTTGACTTTCATCTGATACATTACTTTTCACTTTTGTACTCTTTCTTTTCATCAAAAGCTTATCATTTAGAAACTCTATACCACGACTTCACCAAATCTTCATTTCATATCATTAAACGCATCTCTATAAACACTTCACATATACATGCATGAACAGTACAACAACCATATAACCAGAACAAAGTATATAAATTTGTTGATTTTTTATAAACTTCTATATCATTCCCATTTTATCATTCCAATTCAAACATCATCAAGATACCATTGACAAAACCATAAAGCTTAAAACTCAACTTACTTTGATTCAGCTTAATTTCCAATAATAGAGTTTTCGGTGGTTGAAAATCAACTTGAATAAACAGAACAAACACCCTTTAAGGACTGAAATTCTTAATTTAATGTAAGAATTAATAACCAATTACATAAACCTAATCAACAAGCTATTTCGTTGCTGAAGAAAAAGAAGAGAGTTTTGGTACTTTTGGTGATGAGCAAAACCAAATGAAGGACACAACTTCAACTGCAGAAACTTTCCTTCCTAAGCACGTGACTATGTTTATTACCAACTCACTGCCACATGTCACCATGCATGTAAGCCATTTGTCAATCTTTAATCAATCTAGATGTCACACTAGGATTGGTCTAAATTTCAATATTTTTCCTAAAATTCACTAAAATTTTTGAAATACCCTAAATAGACCAAAATTGCCAAATCACATTTTAATCGCGTTAATAACTCAATTATACCAAGAAAAATTTCATGAATAAATGTACAATCTTACTAATGTGCAAAAATCAATATTATCGTGTATGTGTATTCCATATTTTGTATAAGCATGAATTGTACTTTCTAATTTCTCAATAATTTCTCATATTCACTATTCAAGCCCTATCATGGGTAACGGGATGTGACACCTTTATCCGCATCAGATAAGGGACAGTATTAATGAGCCTGGTATCTACAACAGATACAGGACAGTAAAAAAGGCTCTTGGTCAAAACAATGAAATAAAAGAACGTGAGTCTCATGATCATTGCATATACACTTGATGTATGTACGAATTGAATGATTGTAATGTATTATTGAATTATGTTGAATGAGAAATGTGAAAATTGTGTACAAGGTGTTTTGTGTTACTACTTGATGATACTTGAAATGATATGAACTACGTGATTGCATGGATTGTGTGTTAAGTGATATGAGTGAACCATTGAGGATGGTTAACTCACGGAGTTCGCAAAACTCACCAAAAATTGCACATTGACCTTTTAGGTTTGAGAGAAATGATATAGCTTTTAAGTCAATTTAGAAGAGAACTAGTATTGATTTTAGAAAGAAGACATAGCTCAAAGGTCAGTCTGCTAGGACTGAGGGATTTAGATATAATTTTATATAGTTCCTCATTCTTGCAGCATGTAGCATATTTTTGTAATATTGAATTTTATTTAGTTCCTCATTCTTACACCATGTAGCATATTTTTATAATAGAGTTGTAAACTCTGATAGCTGTTTGATATTGTATATAAGGACGAAGTATGTAATGCTGCAATGTATATTGGTTTTATGAAATGAAAATGAGGAATTGGTTTTGTAAATATTATGATAATTACATTTTAAATTATGATGTCGTGATTAAGTTAATGACGTGGCTACTCTAGTATGCCACCTTTGTGGGGTACGTACTTGGATATGCTTCAGAATGTCGGGTATGTGTCCTATGAGAGTGGGTTGCTATAATTAACACATTTGATGTATAGTTGAAAGGCTATGAGATAGTGAAAGATTCACTTTCATGATAAATTCAAAGAGTTTGAATTTATCTTAAAGATAATTGTGAATTTATCATTTCTATAAGAAGGTTAGTGGGAGTATAGTTGTCCTCTTCAATGGGAGTATGTAGAGGCATATTGCTCATAGAGAACAATAATTGTAATTTTCAATTATTGAAAATATAATTTTCCAAGAACAACTCTAGTTAAATATGAAAAGGTAACAACTTATGGGA
>JANITX010061807.1:0-19909 GCA_027564395.1 Erythroxylum ulei | reverse complement strand
AAGGTCTAGCAGCCTTTAATTTGTTCTAGCTATTCCCGGGTCAAAGGGGTTTGTCCCGGTTAGGTTTTCTGATCTCTGCGTGGATACCTTTAGAGATAGTCTCTATTGGCTATTCAGGTTTGAACTTGCATACAGACACATGGATCCTGGCTTTCGGGAAGGTCCCGGCAACAAAAATTTTTGTTTTCCGCACCCCGTGTATATGATACATGGACCGGGATTTTCCTACATTTCAGGTATCAAAAATTCAAACTTTCCTCTACCTAAAGTTGGTCATTGCTTGTTTAGGTATGACTTTTTACAAAAGTGTCTTGGCTTTTGTCCTCTCCCTAAGTAATTTCCCTTCCCTATCCTCATCTGCTATTGCCTCATCTCTTATTGCAAACATTCCTCCTTCCAAATTTGAGACTGAGCCTCATCCATTAAGCCATGCCTAAAGTTGGAGCTAGAAAAAAGTTATAGGTGTTCTAGGAGAGCTCTCCCTGCATTACTATCCACCAAAGGTAGAGGAGGGTCGAGTTATTGTTGCACCAAACATTAAGGTGCTCAAGGCTAGTGCAACTAGTTGGAAATCAACCCTAGTTGGCTTTTTTTTGGGGAGTAGACCTCCTTCTTCAAACCATCTCTAACTAGGCTGACAAACTTTGGAAGAACAAAGATCTTGTGAATGTGCTTCTCATTAAAGATAATTTGGTTATCTTCTCATTCTATAATAGCAATGAAGCTTTAAAGGTGATGAAGGAAGGGCTATATAGAACATTGGACTTCTCCCCTTTTTCCTATAATCATGAAAACTATAAATTAATTCAGATATGATCAAACATGAAAGCATACCAATTTGGGTGACCATACATAGTGTGCCATCAGAATATTAGACCACTAAAGGGTTTAGCTTACATTCTCGCTTCATTAGAAAGCTATTGTGTATTGATGAGAACATGATAAAAAGCAGGAGGATTGATTTTGCAAGAGTATGTATTAGTGTGAAAATGGGTAAAGAGCTTCCCGACTCTATTCTTATTATGAGGTTAGAAGGAAACAACTCCTTATATGATGATCCTATTATGGTTATTTACAATTGGAAACTCTTGCTGAAGATGTAAGGCAAACAAAGGAGCCCTACAGGCAAAATATTAAAAGGGTGATTATTTTAAATTAATAGGGCTGTAAGAAGATGATAGGGATATGGAGCAAGTGAAAGAACATTTGCAACTAAATGATATAGTCCAACATAGTGGAGTCTTGCATGTTGTCTAACCTAATGTTTACCTATGTAATTTAGAAAAATAAGAGATAATTATTGAGAAACAAGTGACTAATTAAAGGATGGTCCTCAATCCCCTCTAATGAATAGGGTTAAAAATAAGGAAAATGATAATGATCAAGAGTTGAATATGGAGAATACAAGTGATGCCATGCATGACAAACATCATATTTCTTCTCAACATGTAGTAGTGGACATGAAGCTTCTTCTTAAATCCCTTGTAGAGTTAAAGGAAGATGAATGTCAAAGTATCAAAGGAAGGAAGTCTGAAAAAGGCAATAGGAGTAAGATCTCCAAAGGTAAAACTATCCCTAGATGACTTATATAGTTTGTAATGTTCAAGGGTTGAATTTTCTTAATAATCTTCAAACTTTAGGGGATTTTGTCAATTTTGGATATCCATAATTTTTAGGACTTTTAGAAACCATGATTAGACAAGTTAATATAAATAGATTAAAGATTTTGGAAGCAAATTGAAAATTTCTTTCAAATCACCAGCGCCATTTTTTTTTGGGAAAATTGTGTTGGCTTATAACACTAATGTTATTAAAGTATATGAATTGTGGTCTTGTGATTAAGTAATGAATGTTTTAGTTCATTTCTTACCTGGGAATTGTAAGTTGCATGTTTCTATAATGTATGGGATGGTCTCAAGCAAAATTAGCTTAAAAATAATAATACTCGGCTAGTTTATGGGGACTTTAATGCCACTCTCTACATATCAGAAGCTAAGGGACACTCAAACCTAAGAAACTTCACTAATGATTTTAAGGAATGTGTGGAAGGGTTGGGATTGGAAGACTTGAGATATGAGGGTTAAATATTTACTTGGAGTAACAAATAGGAAGGAAGAAAATTTCTTAGGAAAAAAATTGGATAAAACTTTGATTAACCTTACATGGCTCACTAGTTTTCCCAAAAGTAAAGAAAGATTTATGAAGTCTTGATTCCTAGATCATACAACTATTTAGATTGGAGACTTGTTCCAAAGGGTAAGTAGAAGGTTTTCATTTACATTCAATAATTTCCTTACTTTTAATAAAAGGTTTCAGGAGGCAATATCAAAAGGCATATCATCAGGTGGCATGGCTCCAGACAATTTGTATGTATGCAGAAACTAGAATCCATTAAGGGTGAATTGAAGAGGTTGAAACATGTAAAGGTATCTAACACCAAGTCTCTAATTTTAATCCAGGTAGTAAAGAGATTCTATTGGAAAACGAGCTTGGCCTGAAAAGTTACTTGAGTAAAGTGGAGGATCATGCCTCCCTTCTTAAGCAAAGGAATAGGAAATCTTAGATGAAAGAGGGTGATAGATGTACTAAAATTTTCTTCAAATCTATCCTAGCTAGAAGTAACTCCAACAATATTTGTTTAACTATCTCTTAAAATAGGGATTTGAGCATTGGTCAAAAGGAATTACTAACTAAGTTAGTGTCTTGTCTTAAGAACCTAATTGCTCTTATTCTCCTAGTTCCTCTTTCGTATAGCTTCAAAAAGGATTTATTAATGTACAGATGACAAGAGGAGGGTTTGTTACTCACTAAAGACGTTGACGATTTTGAAATTTAACAAACTATGTTCCATATGAATGGACAATAAGCTCCTGGTCCTAATGTTCTAAATGGCTTTTTCTTCTAAAAAGCATGGCCAATGGTGGGTTCTATAGTGAAACAAGTTGTTAAGGAGTTCTTCAATAGTGGAAGTTTATTCAAAGAGATCAATAAAACTTTCCTATAAGTTACACCTAAGATCCCTAATCCTTCATCTTTTGGGGACCATAGACTAATTGCTTGTAGCAAATTTTTATACAAAATCATTGCCCAAATATTAGGAAATAGATTGATAATGGTGTTTCAATATATTATTAGCGACAATTAAGGGGCTCTTCTTAAAGGAAGGAAAATTGGTTACGATATTCTCATTACAAAAAATATTTAAAAGGTACTTTAGGAAGCAATTATCTCAAAATTGTGATACTAAAGTTGACTTCCTTAAAGCATTTTATTGCTTAAGTTAGGAATTCCTATTCAAATTGCTTGAGGCACTCGATTTTCTTATATGTTCAAGAAATGGGTGAAGGCTTGTATCTTCTTTACATTATACAATGTGTTGATTAATGGAGTAACCTCAAAGCTTTTTAAAGGTGAAAGGGAAATATCTATGGAGGCATCGACTCAACTTTTGAATCATAATATCTTGAGGAAATCTATCATAATAAGTGTAAGAAGATTAAGATAAATAGTTTATGTTTTATAGATGACCTGTTACTACTCTCTAAAACTAAAGCAAAAACAGTACTAGTCTTAATGAAACCCCTAAGGCAATCCTCTAATACTATACCACATGCAAAAAGACTTAAAGCATTGATTGTTAAGGCTACAAAAGCCCCTCCTCTAATGTATTTGGGACTACCATTAATGACAATTTGATATTTAAGGAGTGCTTGCTATTGGTTGAAAAAGTTCAATGGAGAATGGGTAGTTGGACTAACAAGGTGCTCTCTTTTGGTTGAAGCCACTAACTAATCAAATCTAAAGTCAATTCTATGCACATTTACTAGGTGCACACATGTTGTACCTAAAGGTCTAATTAAGAATATTGAAGGAATAATAAGGAAATTCTTGTAGGAAAAAATCAATGCTGGAAAATATAATGCAAAGGTCAAATGATTAGAGATATGCACACCCCTTGATGAGGGAGGATTTGGTATCACTCCTATAACCTTAACCAATAAGGTTTTGATGATTAAGAGACTTTGGAAAGTGTTAGTGGATAAAAAAATGTTATAGAAGAGATGGATGCATAGTTATATATTGAAGGGGAAATTATTTGAGCTCTAAAAAGCAAGGCTTGTTATTGTTGGTTTATTACTCAATTACTTAAGCTTAGGAGCTTAGTGGGGCCTAATATGAGCTGTAGCGTGGGGGATGAAACCTTAGCTTTTCTATAATATGACAACTGGATAGGAAATGGGACCTCCAATTTATAAATAATTTTCTAGCTCAAGCAAAGGTTAGTAATTGGATTAAAGAAGGGAAATAGAACAATTATCCATTGAGTCATTTAATTCCTAATTACTCTCCCAATATTTTGCTAAGCGTTACCTATGTGTGGAACAATCAATTAAATGGTAAGTTAACAAAAAAAACTTGTAGGGGTGGATTAGATTAAGATATCATATTATGGTTTGGCACAAGCTTATATGGGATATGAATCTTATGTCTAGAGCTTCTTTCCTTATATGGTTGATAGCTAAGAACAAAATTAGCACAATTGAGAGACTTCATTTTTTCCAAATGTAAGACATTTGAATTTTATATGGACTAAAAGTTGAAATCATGTCATATATATTTTTCCAATGCAACTATTCTAATGCCATATCGAAGCAAGTTAAGGAACTTATGAATTGGAGGGCTAATATTGGAAGCTTCTTGAATTGTATCCTATGGCTATTAGATAACTACAATATTATCTCTATTGGTGATCTTACTGTTATCTAATTTCCCTTACCTATCTACAAATTATATGGATGGAAATGAATGATAAGAGATTTAAACAACAAGAAAGGCAGTAAGAATAAACACTGATTTGAGCACTTGCTTATACAAGAGAACTAAGTCTTTGTAAAAAAAGTAAGGAACTACGTGGCCAGATATTGCATGTAAGGAGAATAGACTAAAAGTTGCCTTGTTCACATACAATTTTAAAGGTTGGATGTTACTATAACATGGAAGCATAGAGAGAATAGATACATGTATCATTCTAGAGAAACAAGTCCCAACTACTGTACATACAGGTTCCAAATTTAAAGAGAAGTTGGAGTAAGGACTCACAGTTGCATATCTTAGCTCCAATTGTGAGCATTCAGTTCTAAGGAGCTTCTGATCAAACCCAAGTTGTGCATGACAACCTAGAGAGGAAGGAAGCATTAACAACCTAGAAAATTAGCCTCATATGCTTTGTGCTTATATTCTAGACAAGTGAGAGAAAGGAGTAGAGACTTATAAAGATTTAAAGACTTAAAAGAGAAGCTGCAATGAAAATGATCTGTAACAATATAGCAAGGAGCTTTTGTTAGTTCAAAAAGGAGAGTTGTTGTGTGATTGAGAAAAATGGTTTCTACTAACTTGGTCTAGTAAGTTTCCTAGGAGCTTTTGTTAGTTCAAAAAGGAGAGTTGTTGTGTGATTGAGGAAAATGGTTTCTACTAACTTGGTCTAGTAAGTTTCCTTGTTTATGCATATAACACTACAAGAAAAATGTGGATTAGTGACGGAAACGTAAATTACCGTGGGAAATTAGTGATCTAAAATTGAGTGATTTAGCGACGGTACTACTATTCGTCGCTAAATTTGGAGGGAATTCGTTGCGGCTAAATTAGCGACGGCAGTTAGTGACGGAAAATATTGCCGTCGGTAATCACTATAAGTTAGCAACGAAAAATTACCGACAAAAAATATACCGTTGGAAATTAGCGACGGAAAGCATATTTCCGTTGCTAAAATTGAGTGATTTAGCGACGGTACTACTACTCGTTGCTAAATTTGGATGGAATTCGTCGCGGCAAAATTAGCGACGGAAAAATATGGCCGTCGGTAATCACTACAAGTTAGCAACGAAAATTTACCGTTGGAAATTAGCGACGGAAAGCATATTTCTGTCGCTAAAATTGAGTGATTTAGCAACGGTACTACTACTTGTCGCTAAATTTGGAGGAAATTTTTGGCGGAATAAAATTTTTTTGAGTTTACCTACGGAAAATTCCGTCAGTAAATAGATTTAGCGACGGAATTTTTCGTTCTGTCAGTAAAAAGATGAGAATTATTGACGGAATAAAAAAATTTTAAATTTACCTACGGAAATTTCTGTCGGTAATTCCGTTGGTAAATTCTTTAAAAATTCCGACATCTCCCTCCCACTTATGTCTTCTTCCTCCTTCTTCCTGTGTCTCCTCTTCGGTTTTTTCGGAGCCCATTTCTCTGTTGTGGACTCTTTTTCTGCTCATCGGCATTGTCTTCTCCAGCATTGTCATTGTGTCATTCGGTGGAGGTATTTTTGCAACTACTTTTGTGTTTTTTTGTATATTGGATGATAGTTAATTTAGGTATTTATTACTTTCGTTTATTTGTGTATTTTGAGATTGGAAAATAACTTTAATGTATAAATATTAGTGATAGAAGGGACACGACGTGATTTTAGTTGTGATATTAGGATAAATTTCTGATACATGTAAGGTGTTTAATAAAATGTATGTTCTTTTAAAAAACAATTTCAGTTCTTTATTTTCGATTCTTTTTTAAAGTTATCTTCAAGTTAGTTTCTACATAAACTAAGCACTTTGTAGGTAAATTTTAAAAAATAATTTATAGCAAATTTACCGACGGAATAAAATTTCCGTTGGTAAAATATTGGATTTCACGGAATTTTTTCCGTCGCCAATTACTAACGGAATAGCCAATTCTATTGGTAATTTTCTGACAGAAAACTTTTTATTTTATACCGTCAGCAAGTCCGTAGGTAAATTTACCTACGGCCGTGTCTCTTACGACTTTTTCCGTAACTAAATTCTGTCGGTAAATAAGGTTACGGACGAAATATGTCCAAATTCCGTCGGTAATTTTCGTCGCTAAACTCCATTTTTCTTGTAATGTAATGCACGTGGTTTGGCACATCCCCACACTTGTCCAATATAATTGATATGTGTCTTCTCTTCATTAACTAAAAGTACAAATTTGTATTATTAATGGCCTAAACCTGTATCGTGTCAACTAATTTTCTCCCATTTTAATGAATTTTTTATTAAAAAACTTTTAGATCTCTTAATCTTGAAAAGAAAAGCATGCTACTGAACTCGTCTACACTATGCGAATATGATAGAACAAATACTTAGATAATTTATACTTTATTTTATAGTTTAATTTACTTCTTTAACTTTCAGTTTTTGTCAATTAGACCTTCAACTTTTGTTGAGACCCGATCTCAAAACCGGACCCCAATCGGATAAAAACGAAAAACGAAAGCGAAAACAAAGTGGCGGAACGAATCAAACGGATTTCAAAACTAAACGAAAGCGATATACAAAGTGAAAGTATCGAATCACAACGAATCAGATCAAAACGAAATCGGAAACCGAAACGAAGCGGACGAAAAAGAAAGAAGCGAAATCAAATCGAATACAAAGTCAAATCGAATTGGCTCGGAAACAAATAAAAAAAACGATGCAATCGAACTGAAAAGCAAATTCCGACATCCGATAACATACACTTATAGAAAAACTATCGCATTGGAAACCTATAAGACAAAAACTAAATCCGAAAACGATATACTTTTTTTTTCCTTTCTTATAACTTTGACTGATCATAATTTTCACTCCCGATATCAAAAAATATTAAACTTTATGGTGACAGAAAGCTCTCAACAGAAACTGCAAGTTTCGTGAAGATCATTTTCTCAAATTTTGCCTAAATCAAAAAGTCAACTCTCTACTCTAAAAAGTCAAACTTTCTTAATTCTTCATATTCTCACACTTTTTCTCTTTATTTCTTAATTTTCAACTTCCATTTCAATCATCTCATTCACTTAAACTTTCATAACCCAAACAAATCTACTCAAATATCAAAGACATCAAAACCAAGTGTTTCTTTTCTCATCAATTTCCTTAAGGCACCATTTCTTCTATAACACAATACATATACAAAAATACTCATTGAATTTTATTTAATATTTCTAAATTTCACTAAAAGATCGGGGTCCAACATTTCACTATCTCAATGTTCATAATATATTCTTAGAGAAAGACAAAATAATCATTCATAATTGCATCTCTCTCTCTAGTGGATATTCTTAATGGCATTTATGTTGTTAAGTTTGTCCTTTAAGAATATTCATTTGATCTTGATTAGGGAGATTTTAAACATTATTTTCTTGAGTTGCTTCTTGAATGATATTAGGAATGATAACTTGATTATGGTCAGTATGTAGGAGGAGAAATGAATTCCTCTTCAAAGACAAAGTCTCTAACCTTATTTCCCCCATCATACTTAACATCCTCGAGGAATTTAGCATTTCCCATCTCAAAAATATATTTATTTGTGGGATCATAAAAATTTACACTCTCGTGACCATTCAGAATATCTAATGAAATTACTTATTTGGCCTATAAAGCCTTACCTTAGTTAGATAATCCCAAATATGAAAATGCCTTATACTAGGCTTTCTATAGGTCTATAATTCATAAGTGGTTTTGGTAGCTGTCTTTGTTAAACTCTATTAAGAATGTAAGTCCTTTAATGGCTCTCCCAATGGTAAGATAGTGTGAATAATCATACTCTTTACTATGTCCTTCAATATTATGTTTTGTCTCTCAATAACACCGTTCATGTTAGGGTTCCCTGACATGGTGTACTTTAGGGCTATATTGCATTCTTTTAAAAATTTAGTAAATAGTCCTAGATGTTATTTACCTGAACTATCATTTATGCCATGATTTATATCACCATCGTCATATATAATGTTTTTAATCCTTTTGCTAAGTTGATACTCAACTACAACTTTGAAAATTTTGAACATGTCTAGTGACTTCTTATGAATGAGATGGAAGTACCTATTAACATAAGCAATCATCTATAAACATAATAAAATATTTTTGACCATTCTAAGAAGGTGTAAAAAAATGATCTATAAATATCTATATGGATTATTTCTATGATGTTTGAAGATCTTTTGGCACATAAGCTCTTTATTTTTATTAACTCCCCTTTAAAACACTTGATACAAACTTAAAGATTTAATAGATCAAGTGGATTAAGAATTCCATCTAATATGAGCTTTAAAGTTTTTGTTTAGAGATGTATCCTAAACTTTTATTCTATAATGAAACATAATTATCATTTGTTAATTTTCTTTTATGCAAGGATTCATTAGATGAGGCAATTGTATCAAGTATAAGTTATCATATTTTGATAAAGAATCAGAATCAATAAGTTTAAATCATGAAAAAGACTAAATTATCTATTTCCAAAGGAACAATAATAATCGACATTGTCTAATACAAAATAGAAACCAAATTCTACTTAAAAGATGGTACAAGGTAAGTCTCTTTCAAATTCAAATAATATCTAGTTATATATGATAACCTAAAAGTCTATATTGTCTTAAATTCAATTGTCTAGGTACTACAGTTAAATTAACCTAAAAATAAATCAAAGAAAGAAATGTATCTTTCTTTATGTACCAAGTATGATACTTGGTATTACTCCTTTTTCTTGTGAGAAGTCTTCCCACAGAAGTAGCAAGCAAATTCCTTAGTTTATTGTTGTTGTTCTTTTATACTACTACTTTTGTGATCCACAATTTCTTTATATTTCTTTCATTTCTTATTATTGTCCTTAGACATAGAAGTCATTTGAGCACTTTCACCCTTTCTTGCTTTGATTTCTCTTCTTCTTGCTTATAATATGAAATGAGCTCATTAAGAGTCCATATCTCCTTTTGATAGTTGTATCTAAATTTAAATTGAATGAATTGTATGAGAAGAGATATCAAAACTCAATACAAGTAAGTCTTTAAAATCTTTAACTTAGTACCTTTACTTTTGAAGTAAGATGTGACATTTCTAAAATTTACTTCTTGATGTTTTCATTACTCTTATATCTTATAGAAGCAGGATCTAGCAAAAGAGTACCTATTTTTTCATTTCATTTTTAGCAAACCACTACTCAAGTTTTTTAAGGAATAATTGATGACCTTTTTTTTTTAGACATTGTGCCTTTGAATGTTTCATGATTATAAAACTCATGCACTTTGGGCATTCTCTCTTATCCTAATTCCTCTTATCATTAGAGGAACTTGCATCCATAAGAGTTGATAGTCGCCCCATTCGAAGAGTAAGGTCTAGAATCATGTAGTCAAGAATGATCATGATGTTCTCTTTCTAAATTTTAAAGTATGTACTATCGAGCGCAAGTATAAAATTAACATTGGATATTGTGCATGGTAGCAAAAGTATTCACTAAATGGAGAACAAAAATAAATAAAGCAATATAGTTACAATTAAAATTTGAATGCAATATAATGAACAAATGTAAATAATGTAACCTCATTATAAGATACCCAGTATAACATTGAAATTTAATCTTTAAACAAAAATTTCAATATATAAATGGTACTCTTGATGCAGTGATCAAACATTAATAATAAGTTTTTGTAAAAAAATAAAGCTTTTTTGGACTAATTTATGGTTTACATGGAAAGTTGAATAATTGTTGAATAATTTATAATTTGGAAAACGATGACCAAGATGATCATCATATATCAAGTTACAGTTTTACTTCAAATGTTTTATTACCATAAGATCGTTTTGCCATATAAGCTATTTTTCCTTTGTATTTTAAGGGCACTTGGGCAATTTTAGACTTCATCCTCACTCTGATAAAAGAGCTTTAACCCTCAAAATAGTCCTTTTCTCAAAGATAATTGACACCATCATTCGAGAAAACAGATTAAGAAAAAAAATCCAAAGTGTCACCATCAACAACCTAATTTAATGGGATGTGGCTATTAGTGGAAGTCCTAAAGGGAAACTCTAACTCTTCCCTTGTATCAAATCACTCATATCAGTTACAGAAAATTTGAACCTGAAAAGAAAATACGCATTAAAGTCAAAATCCCAAATTGAAAAAGTGCATTAGAAAAGTTCCTGGAGTGCACTCCATTGACATTATGAGCATGACCAACATAACGGCTACAATTCTCATGACCAACACGCAAGTCTTTTGTCGGTTTCATGTCACCTGCCTTCTTATCTTCATTTAGTTGATTATACATCATAAGATTCTGCATTATCCTTCTTTTTCTCCTATTAGGTGATTGCAACATCAAGAACCCTTATGTGTAAAAGGAAGATTTCAAGGATTAAACTGACTGATTTTGAACATGGGGTTCATCAGGTGTTCTTCATAATTCTGCAACCTGATTAATTACAGGGTGCTTCATTTCCATGCAACTAAAAAACTTTGAGAACTACTATATATGAAGATATCACAGTAGTCGTATTCCTATTTTGAAGAAACAATAAGAATGGGGTATATTCACGAGATCTAACCCAAGAAAGCTTCAATTAATTCTTAACACATGGATTTACGAAAATTTCCAGTGACAATGTTCTTATTTATTTGACCTAATATACATGAACTCAAGCAACATACAAAGGCAAGCCTGGTTCCATGGTCTCTACAAGGCAAATAATTCATATCACACGAGTGGCTTGACGTAATGGTTGATTTGATTGCTCCATAACGTGATTAAACCGCTCAGGTTCTTATACGTGCATTAGCACGCAAGGAATATAAAAAATTGTCCTTAGAATATAATCAATTACAACATATACTTGTTTTCTCCTTATCTAGTGAATTTAAAAGACACGTAGTTAGCTAAGAGGAAGTTCATCTTAGGAAGAAACCAGTACGAGTAATAGGCAATAAAATTCAAAGAAGAACCACGAGGTTAGCTGGTTAAAGAGAAGTAAAAGTCGAACCCTAGGAAAAAGAAGGTAACGTGGGCATTCATTTAAAGAGGAGAACGTTCACTCAAAGGAAGAAGGAAGAAAAACAAGAGAAAAAAGGATCGTACTAGAGAAGAATTTATCAACTCTTTGTCGGTGTGAAGCAGAGAACAATTCCCTAGTCATGCATGGATTCAATCTTCTATTTGTAGTTTGAGTAATTGATAATTGCTTATTTTTATTATAATGAATTTCATTTACAACGGAGTGATTATTTCTAATGTTTTACAAACTGAACCGAAAATTAAATCAATAAGATAAGAAATTTAAGGTTTAAAAGGTTCAATTTATATTAGATCGTTATAAAATTGACTAAAGATTAAATAAAATTAAAGAATTTAGAATATGATTGAAAGAGATTTTCCTGATCAGTTGAATAATTTGAAGTTAATTTAAAAAAGAAATTATTAAATGAAAATTAATTGATTTATTTTAGTTTATAAAAACTTATTAATTTATAAAAAAAATGACCAATTATTTAATAAATTAATCATTTTTAATAATAAGAGCTATTGCAGTAAATTGAATTGAAAAGTTGAAAACTGAATCGAAAAGCGAACAGATCAAAGTTTTTATGATTAAACCGATCAACCTAATTAAATTTCTAAATGAACGATTGTTTTTGTTTCCATGAATTAAACAGTAAAATTAGGGTTGTGGTAGATATTGACTTTGATTGTGATTTTAACTTGTTTTATGACATCACTCTCTTAAGATTGATTTTGATTAATTATTTGATTGATGATTATTAGTTAACAACTAATGAAACCAATAAAGTATAGCTTGTGATTAGTGAAAAGAATGTCAAAGTACAAAATCAATCCCATATGGTAGCTGCCTCGTAATTAATTAAATTAGAGCTTTTCATAAAGTTTTATATTAATTTTTATTTAATATTTTTTTAATTAAACTTAAAAAAATTTTGATGAATAAGGATATTTTTTAATTATATTTTAAAATTTTTAATTTTATTCAGTTTTTAGCCGATTTAATGACGGTCCAATACTGGTTAAATCTTTTAAACCTTAAATATCTGGTCTTATCTCAGTTTTTAAAACATTAGCGCAATCTTATTTGGTTAATGGGACGATAGGTTTAAATTCTGAAATTAATTAAGATTGTCCAAAGCTCTCTCTAACTGACAAACAAATTCAACATCTCAAGTAAATATATTACACCAAGATTCATGCTTACAGAGACCAACTTCAACATCAATCCATTTGCATCCCACCAACAATACATTTCATATGGTCCAACATATTCCCTCGAAAAATCAATTACATGTAAGAGAAAATGCAAAGAAGGAGAAAAAGACACTTGGTTTTGTGATATGCATCTGATCGTTGAATCATCAAAAACACACCTCTCGATTTCCATGTATACTTTTATTTCTTCACCAGTATCCCAATTGATATCATTAACTATTTATATGGATTGTCTCCAATCTACACAACATTATCTAATATGTTGTGAATTCGGTATAAAGCTGAGGCAAATCAACAATCAAATTATCAATAATTAATCGAAGTCTCGTGCACCACACGTAGCTTCGGTGTCAAGACTTCTTGTTCCTATATTGTTCTTTATTTAAACCTACTTTTCCTGTATTATAGCTTGATTGGTTTAATTAGTGATACATAGTATTAAGCTGTCATTTCATCACAATAGCTTAAGCTGTTGTGTGAGACCAACTTAATTGGTTTTATATATTCTCTAACACACCCTCTCAAGTGAAAGCCCTTTAGGCTTGAAACTTGCACAGACCTATTCTACCTTGTGCTGAATAATAAGTAGGTGACAGGATTTGAACTCATGACCACTTGATAATTGGTTTTATATATTCTCTAACACATATATCTCTTATGCGTAAGGTTTATGTAGTTTTGAACCACAAGTGCATGTACACGTAGAGCATTGCTCTACTTGGTTGTATCGTAAACTACAATTACAAGTGTATATAATTGGATTACCTAATTAATTATTCATGTGGATCTCATTTTTTTGCAATATTTAATCACTCCAGGCCGATTTAATAATTAAGCTCTTCCTGTAGATCATCTTTTGTTTAAAAGACGATCAAGCCAACCTGTAATTGTTTGATCAAAAGCTTGTTTAATTTGCTTTACAAAGAAAAAGAATTGAATTGGATATATATCGAGCTTGTTGATGGTAAATTTCTATATGATGCATCGTGCAGATTGAAATTATGAATTGTACTTTAGTTTCGTTCTTATCACCTTGTAGTTAGAAATTTAATGTAATTTAACTAATTACCTCTTTTTTTTACCACTAATCAAACACAAACAATGCATATCAAACCTAAGATTTTATAGCAAATAGCAATCCATCAGAATTTGCTTACAAGTAATTCAAATTTTAATTTATTTATCACTAAATCTATTTAATGAAATTCTTTTTATATAGTTAATTTAATAAATTTATCTTTCTTTCTATAATAGGTTTTTTTCAGTGAAATATATTAATTTTCTCACTAAATCTATGTTATTTAGAGAGAGTTATCTCGCGCTATTAGACATTTTTTACCTACCTACTTATGTCGGTTTTGAATACTAATATCTTTTTGTTGAAAGTCGATTGAGCTTTTCTTGGAACTATGAAATGGGTTATTTCAACGCGTTATCCCCTGGTACTCAAAACGTTGCATGGGGGCATTTTCTCAAAATTAATAGTTAATTTACAAACCGAGTTTTTGGTATTTTGAAGTGGATATTAGGTATTCAACTAGGGGGTGGTAGCTGAACTAAAAGAAGAAGAATCACATGGCCATGACAAAGCCGTATCAGCATACATGTAAACTCCTTGATGAAAAGTCATAAAAACTAACTCCATACAAGTTGGTTAATTATGACCAAAACCTAACATACGAAAAAGAAAAAAGAAAATCATACTATAACCCTCACATGTTTATAGCCAGAAGTGCACGAAAAGAAATTCCATTCAATGGCTTTGATTAATGTAATGACCATCTTTAATTTGAATAGATCAATTTATTATAAGGCTTCTAAGACAAAATTACGCTATTAGAATTTTGGAAAAAAAAGTAATAATTTAGAGCAAAACCAAAAAATGCAACCAATTTATTCTAGATATATTGCCATTGACTAAGTTTTAATTACAAGTCTATTTAACGGCTGAGATGATTTTAGATTACTAAATAATTATGAACGAAATTATGAAACTCGAACACTAATTATTGTTACGTATTATTAGATCTTTTAGACTTCGCATATTAATCGAAATTTTTCTTAAATCATTGTTATTATTGTACGAAACTCGAACACTACATTGCCCTTTGCTCCATTGAGTCGAATTAACACTAATTTCATCTCATGTTACTTGAAACAGTTTGTATAAGCAAGGAAAGAAAGGAAGTCGTGGAACTCAAACTCAACTAAAGGTTGTAACCTATACCTTTACAACAAAGATACAGGAAACTCATCATTTGGTATTAGTTAGAACTAATAAAAAATGGTAGGCTGATAGCTGCACATCTTGTCATTCTAGGCCAAATTGGCTTAAATCATGTTCGACTCCCCCAAATTCCGGTGTGATGAAAAAGAAAATGGTTTGAGACCCCGGAGATCCGTGAACCAGCTGCTGACTTTACAGACAAGACTGCTAACTCTTGACTTTGTCTTTTGCCATTTACTTGTCACATTGTTCCAAATTGCTAGTTTCAGAATATGCTTTAATTAATAATATTGTTAAAGAAAATGTCAAGATTTTAAGACATAGTCGTCCTTGCCTCCTTAGTCGGAGCCTAATCACGTCAATTTTGTTTTCAACGAATGCAAATTCTATGGCCTTATCCGCTTCGTCATCTAATCGTGTTCTCTTCTTAGAGTAAATATTAAATAATGCCATTAAATAGTTGAAGGAATTAAAATTATTATCTTCTATAATAGTCAAATTTTACTGAAATATTTATAAGCAATTGTAAATATTTAAGTCAATGTTTTAAAAAATCAGAATATAAGTTAAACCCGTAAGACAAGAAGTTTAAGAATTAAAAGGCTCAACCAATATTAAACCATCATAAAATCGGCTATAAATTAAATAAAATTACAGAATTTGAAATATGATTGAAATAGATTATTATCTTCTGTAATATTCAAAATTTACTGAAATATTTATACGATTCTCTTAAAAAAGCAATTGTAAATATTTAAGTCAATGTTTTAAAAATCAGACCGTAAGTTAAATCAATGAGACAAGAAGTTTAAGGATTAAAGGTTCAACCAGTATTAAATCGTCATAAAATCGGCTAAAAATTAAAGAATTAAAAATATGATTGAAATAAAATATCTTTACCTATTAAAGAATCTGAAGTTTAATTGAAACAAGATATTTTTAAATAAAAATTAATTCATTTATTTTAATTTATAAGTACTTATTAATTTACGAAAGTTGAGTGATTAATTAAATTTTAAAAACAAGAACTATTAAAATAAATCAAATCAAAAAGTTGAAAATAAAATTGAAAATTTTTTTACTATTCAATCGGCCAAACTGGTTAGATTTTTTAGTCACGGTTTAAGTTGATTGCACTGGTAGCTAGGTATGCATTATTTTGCAAAACCTCTCTTAAGCCACTCCTCATTCATCTCCCACCCGTTTCCTCACTTATCTCTATCACTCTCTAATTATGACAACAGCCATTCATGTTGATTGTTGGAGGTGTGTCTCAAGTGAAGACAAACCTCCAACTCACAATTGCAGAAGTATGCAGCAGATGCTACAATGCACTCCCCATTTATTATACCATAAATCATCAAACATCATCACCAATCATACCCTGCAAACTACAGCTAGCCAGTTCACATCATCATCTTACAAAGCACTTGAAACAAAAACCAGAAACACGATATTCATGAACTGTTATATACAATTCGAACCCATTATTTTCACTTTCAGCTTTTTGATTTTTATTTGTCTTACAATTACAAGAGTCTTCATACATGAAACACGTCTTAAACTTTGAAGTGTAAACAACAGAAAAGAAGAAAAAGAATTAGAGGGCTTGACATAAATGTGCACTATCCCAGATTAATCATACCATAAATAGATAATTACAATTATCAAGTCTCAAGTCTCCAAAAACCCTGTCATTCTAAGAATAGAATTTCTGACTTGGCTCAAATCTCTACCCTTTAAAGTCCTACCGATGCCGGTGCAAACAGAAAACGCCATCTTTCCAGCAATCCGCCGCCCAACAATAACGTGCGGCGGAACCAACTCTCCTCCATCGTATTCATCTTCAATCTCAACCCCATCTGCAAACTGGAAGATCGGGATATTGACCGGCACAGTACTCGACTTCTTTGGCTTCTTTGTTTTCTTGCTCTTCCTGTTGTTATACGACATTCGTGAGCTGGGCGCTAACATATCCATTTCATGGAGGTTGAAATAGTAGGCGCTGTTGTTGTTGTCCTCGTCGTCTCGATCTTGGTCGGAAAAGATTACCTCGGATTCCTCAAACTCTTGATCAGCCATGTAAAGAACTGCTAATTAAGCAGAAAAAAATGGTATTCAATAAATTAATGGTTTTCGGTATTGGCTATCGGGTAACGGAACAGGTTAAGAGAAGTTAGAGGATGAGAAGGGTTGTGAGATTTATAGGAGAAGAGAAAAAGGAGGATTTGCAAATCGTAGTGAGTACACCATTGATTGCTTGTGATGGCGTCACTATAAAGACATTTGAGTGTGGTCCCAGCTTTCCTCCATCTAACAAGTGTTGTGAAAATGTTGCTTCTTTGTCTATCTAGCTAAGTACCTATCTATCTCTTACAAGGGTTAATTTCCTTTGAGTGGTCATTTGGTTCTTAGCATGTAAAAGTTGTGGTGTTGGAGTTTGTTCTCCTTCTTCCCCCTTTGTTTGTGTGTTCGTGTGGTTTACTAGTCGCCTGCCTGATAACCAGCTCCTTTCCTTGGGGCTTACGGCTCTTTTGTTCCTGTAGCTTGTCTAGCTTATATTTTGACTTGGAAAATTTGGACACTCGCGAATTTGGTTGAGTTTGGCATTTCACGTAGCTTTCTTGAGATAAATGTGTTTCATGCATTATTTGTAGCTTTTAAAGCTTGTTTAACTTCAGGAATCTGGTTGACTTTGAGATTTAGCATATCATTATTGGGATGAATGAAGAAAATTAGGAAGATTGTGTTATAGTTTCAATATTGAACCATTTTAAAGACAATTTTTCTAATTATTGTATCCAATGTTTAAAAAATTGGAAGTTAAACCGATAAGATAAGAAGTTTAAGATTTAAATAATTTTAAATATGATTAACAATCTAGTTTAAGATTTAAATAATTTTAAATATGATTAAAAAAGATTGTTCTTATTTATTGAAGAATTTGAGATTTAATTAAAAAAGAGATTTTTAAATATAAATTAATTTATCAATTTATAAGAATTAATTGATTAATTAATAAATTGATCCGTTTTTAACAATAAGAGTTATTAAATTAAATCAAACCAGAAAGTTAAAATCTTTACCTAAAAATTAGACAGTTCAAAATTTTTAAGGTCAAATCAGATACTCAACCGGTAGAATTTTTAAATCAATGATTGTATCTAATTCATTTGGTTTTAATTGAATCTTAGAGATGATAGCAATGTTTATCCTTTAATGATTTTTTAATCCGGACCTACACATCATTTTCTCAAATTTTCAGTTCGTTTATTAACCAAGTCTGTTTTTATGCTTTCAAGTTGATCGTTAGCTAAGAACTGAATATGAAAATAATTAAATTATCTTGGGGACTAGATTGACTTTTTAATTAACTGCTTAAACCTAATTAGAATGTTCATCATTAGCAATCGATGAAGACATGATGCACACGCATGGCGGTTCATGAGGCGTTGCCCACTTCTAATTGGTTTAACTCTTGAACTAGGAGGCTAGCTAATAAATGCATTGTTAGCTAACAAACCTTGAGTTTCAACTGTTTAGTAGTTAGTGAAATGGTAGTTAAGGTTATTATATAATTTGTATAGCCCTAATTCATTAAGATGTTTCTCACAATATTCATATAATAATTACTATTCATTTAATGTATGGAAATCAATTACTTGATTTTATTTCAATGAAATCTGGAAATTGATAATTGGAAATAAGTTTTAAAAATCAGTTTAAAGAGAATCTATTACAAAAAAATGTTTTAAAAATAGACCGAAAGTAAAACTGGTAAGATAAGAGGTTTAAGGTTTAAAAGATTCAATCAAGATTAGACTATCATAAAATTGACTAAAGATTAAATAAAATTAAAGAATTTAAAGTATGATTGAAATAAATTGTCCTTACATATCAAAAAAATTGAAATTTAATTGAAAAAAAGATTGTTAAATAAAAATTAATTAATTTATTTTAGTTTATAAATATTTATTAGTTTACAAAAGAAAAACTATGTGACAGACAATAGAATTTTAACATAGTAAAAAAGTGATAATAGTTCACAAACTTCAAATTTTATTACAAATACACTATTTTCCTTAAAAAATTGGATCATTATTAAAAAACGTCAATTATATATGTTTATTAATTATATCACAAACGTCAAATTTTATAAAAAAATACAAATGAACTAAATCTAATTAAAGTAAGGCAATTTTGTTATAGCTAAATAATTCTTCAGGCATTTAATATATCATTATATTTTTAATTGACGTTACATATTCACATAAGCGAGAGAAAGAAATTATTATAATATTTAATTTCTAATATTTTAATTATTTTTTTGAAATTCAAAATTGATTGAGTGAAATGAGACTTGTATTATTTTAATTAAATTAGATTTAAATAATTAGTGTGTGCTTTAGATAAAGTTTCATATAATTGATAAAATAAGTATAGTCACTTATTCCAAAAATAGCAACATAAGTAGCTCCCACTTAATGGTTTTATTAATGTTTTAAAAACTGAAATAGAAGTTAAACTAATAACATAAGAAGTCTTGGTTGGGTCGGTCATACAGGGCCCGAGCTCAGTCAAAACGACCCATGGGCCGATCGGTCCAATCTTCAAAGATCAGTCTCACACCTAATGGCTATGTCAAGCCCAA
>JANITX010061404.1:0-19917 GCA_027564395.1 Erythroxylum ulei | reverse complement strand
ATGTGCAAAATTCTACTGTTCACAAATACCAGTATACACGAACCATCCTAATTAATCCCAATCACTCTCATCCACTTTCAAATTACGATTCTACCCTTTCCGTCGGGGTGGGATGTTACAACTAAGGGATATGAGCTAAAAAAAAGCACTCGGTCATAACGACAATAATAGATGGAAGTGAGTCTCACGTGCATTGCAATTCTAATTGATATGTGCATTTTGTATGAATGATATGATCGATATGATTGTTTTGGAAGTGAAATGTGATACGTTACGATTATGCAATGATGTGAACAATATGATATGTGTATTGACATGATGCATGAATTAAGTGAACCATCGATGATGGGTACCTCATTGAGTTCATAAAACTCACCAAAATTGCAACGTTGTCTTTTCAGGACCGAGAGGCGACTTTAGCTACTAAAGAGGCTCTACCAGTAGTGTAAAATTGTGGTTGGCAAGAGAAGTCATGGCTCAAAGGTCAGTCAGCTGGGATTTTTGGACAGATTAGTTAGACTGTACTTATTTTCCTCGTTCACATAGTGTTATTGTACTAGGTTTTTGATGATGGACCTATGGAAAGTGTTGAAAGACACAATGTAGATTTTGATGTTTGTCAAATGAAATGAGAAAAAAAGTTGGTTTTAAAATACTATGGTCTTCTTACGATGCTTTTTAAGTAAATTGTGACACCATGCCATATGAAGTGAATGTAGTGATCGAACATAGCTCGCCTTTATCATAGGTTATATACCGGAATGACCCCAGGGCGTCCTAGTGTGTACCCTGTGGTTAGGGGACGCTACATTTGCTGCAAAAATATACTTGGCTTCTACTGAGGATTGAGCTACCACTTCTTACTTTTTTGAATTCCATGAAAAAATTCCACTTCCAAATGAGAAAGCATAACCAGAAGTGCATTTAGAATCATCTACACCCTGCCCAGTCACTATCTGCATATCCTTGGAGTTTTTTTTAATGAATCACAAACCATAGTCAAAAGTACCTCTAATGTACCTCAAAACTCTCTTAACTGTACTAAAATGAATTTGACTAGGTGAGTGCATAAATCTTGAGAGTAGACTTATAGCAAACATTAAATCTAGCTTTGTTTAGGAATGTCAATTTTAGCCTGGTCTGACCCAATTTTGGTCTAAGTTGATCAAACCATGGGTCAAGTCAGGCCCGGCCTAACCCATCTGTGGCCCTATCGGAAAGTAAAAAATGACAACTTTATATATATTTTAAAAAAGTTAAAAATGTCGTCATTTTTAACTTTTTAAAAATATATATATAAAGTTGGGCCGGTCGGTCCTGCCCCCTGTGGCTCATTCGGGCTTAGCCCAACCTATTGATATCCTTAGCCTTGTAGTAGATAAGTAAAGTAGGCTGCAAATTAAGCTTCTGTAAATAGTAGTATTTGCTTTACTGTCTGCTTCATTCTCTGACAATTTTTGATTGACAACTAATGGAGTTGCCACTAGTTTAGATCTTTCTATATGAAACTTCTTTAAAATCTCCAAGGCATACTTTTATTTTGAGATAAAAATTACAGCCTTGCATTGATGAATTTCCATGCCCAAAAAATATTTCATCTCTCCCAAATTGGACCTTTCAAATTCACTCTCCATCCGTTGTATAAATTTCTTCCAGTTATAACCTGTAATCAAAACGTCATCAATATACAAAGAAACAATAAGTTGAACTTCTTCTTGTAACTTCAACACATATAAAGTAGCTTCACTTTCACTTCTTTTAAATCCTTGCTGTAACAAATAAGCATCAATTCTGTCATACCATTTTCTTGGTGTTTATTTTAACCCGTAGATAGCTTTGCGAAGTTTAGAAACTTTTTCTTCACAACCTGGAAATTTGAATCCTTCTGGTTGCTCAATACAAATATCTTCTTCAAGCACACCATTTGAAAAAGTTGATTTCACATCAAGATGTTGAATTGTCCAGCCTACCTTTGTTGTTAAAGCCACTAGTAGCCTTATAGTATCATACCTAGCCACTGGAGCAAAAGTATTAGAAAAATCAACATGATGTTTTTGAAAATAACCCTTTACACAACCAACTGGCCTTAAGTTTATTTACAAAATCATCTGGCTTATATTTAATTCTAAAAACCCACTTAACATCAATTACTTTTTGATTTTTAGGCTTATCCACTAGCTCCCAAGTTCCATTTTTATTTATCATTTTTAACTCCTCCCCTGTTGCAGCTTTTTACCCATTTTCTTTAACGACATCATCATAACATGTTGGCTCATGTAATGCTACATCACACCTTTTTATAGATTTCATCAAGTAACCTTGTTCCTCTTACTAGAACATCATCAAAGTTATCAGCACTAGCATCATCTTCCATTTCTCCTACATCAAGAGGTATAGTTATCCCATTTTGATTAACATCTGCAACTTCCATTTAATTTTTCTCCCAATTCCATACCGCTACTTCATTAACCTTGATGTCCCTACTAATCATTATTTTTTTTTTCAAATTGAAAACTTTATAGCCCTTAAAGGTAGAGCTATATCCCAAGAAGATTCCCATTTTAGCTTTAGAATTTAACTTGTCTCTCTTCACATCTGGCGCATGAGTGTAACACACACTTCCAAATATTTTAAGATGGTCCACTGCTGGTGTAACTCCATAACAAGCCTCAAATGGAGTTTTATCCTTCACAACTTAAGTTAAAAGTCTATTTAACAAATATACAGATGTGTTAATAGCTTCTGCCCAAAAGCACTTGGGCATTTTCTTTTCAAATAGTAGACACCTTGCTATCTCCATAACAGTTCTATTCTTCATCTCACTCACTCCATTTTGTTGAGGGGAGTAAGTGACAGTCAACTGATGTTCAATTCCAGCTTCAACATAAAACCTATTAAACATGTCTGATGTATATTCAGACCCATTATCGGATCTTATTACCTTGATGTTGCAATTTACGTGATTTTCCACAAAAACCTTGAATTTTAAAACACACCAGCCACTTCTATCTTCAACTTCATAAAGTAAACCTAACACATCCTCCTATAATCATTTATAAATAAGATAAAATAACTACTTCCATTCAATGAGGGTTTTTTTATTAGTCCACACACATCAGTATGGATCAATTGTAGCATTTTAGAAGCTTTCCAAACCTTGTTGACAGGAAATGGCAATCTAATTTGCTTCCCAAATTGACAAACTTGACACACATTCTTTTCATCACGTATGGCAGGTAGGCCTTAAGTTAAGTCTTTATGATGTAAGTTTTTTAGTGCAACATAATGAAAATGGCCAAACCTATTATGCCACAACACAGACTCATCAACAATGGTGGTATATGCATGTGAATTTGTCTCTTTCCACTTAATTGGAAAGCTTTTGTTTCTCATTTTTAAAGTCATTAACTCATAACCAACATTATCAACAATGATGAAAGACTTATTTTGAAAATTCAAAGACTAATTCTTCTCTTGCATTTGACCAATGCTTAATAAGCATTTCCTAATTTCAGGTACAAATAACACATTTGAAATATATTTGATAGTTATTGGAGTCTCAACCACAACAAGTCCTTTTCCTTTGACATCAAGAAGATCTCTATTCCCAATCCTCATTCTTGACTTGCATGACTGGTCCCACTCTGTAAAATTTCTCAATTTAGGAGTTATGTGGTGCGTACAACTGCTATCAACAAGCCAAGTTTTCGTACAAGTGCTTATTGCATGACTTGCAGCAATAAACAATAACTCCTCATCTTGCTAATTTTCGGCAATTTATGCTTGTTGTGATTATTGTCCTTGCTGCACTTGTTGAACATTTTTATTCTTGCGCACCTTCTCTACATAAAAAATTGTTAGCATGGTCTATATTGAAATCCTGGCCTGAACAGGCAAAAATTTTCTGAATGACTATTCCTCTTGCAATGAGGACATGAAGGATATCTCATTCTGCTACCAACTTTACTTCGTTGGCCCTTATTCTTCTCCTTATCTTTCTTCTGACCAGATTGCTTTTTCTCTCCACCTTTGGAAGGCTTTTCTTTTTGTTTTTGCAATGAAAGCCTCTTCATTGTTATCTTCTAGGCTCATTGATCTCCTTTGTTCTTGAGCTTAAAAAGCATGAATAAGCTCAGCTAAGGAAATCTTAATTAGATCCTTTGAGTCTTCAAAAGAAGAAATCTTAGACTCAAATCCTTTAGGCAAGCTCACTAAAACTTTCTTTACAACCCTTTGTCTGGTAAATCCTCAATAAGAAGCCAAATTTTATTAACAACTTCCATGAGCCTATCTACATATTTTTTGATAGACTTATTATCTTTCATTCTCAAAACTGCAAAGTATCTTTTCAAAATTAGAATTTACATTAGCCTAGTTCTATTACTCCCCGTATACATCTCCTTAAGCTTGTTCTAAGCCTCTTTTGGTGTTTTGCAAACCATAATCCTTATGAAAATTGATTTTAAGATAGTAGCATGAATGTAGGATAAAGCTTGCAGAGTTTTAGCTTCTTTTTCTTCACGAGCCCTGATTTGATTAAGGGTTGGATTGTTTCCCAAAGGTGTTACTTCCCTTTCAGTTTCAATCTGTTGCCATAAACCAATACCTCTGAAGAAAGCTTTCATCTTAACAACCCCAACTTGATAATTTTCACCGTTAAAAACAATGGGTGAAAGAGTCGATGCATTACTAGAAGCCATGAGGATTTAAACTTTGATTTTTGCCATGAGGATTTAAACTTTGATTTTTGCCATGAGGATTTAAACTTTGATTTTTTTCTTTCATTTTTTTTGGAAAGGAAGCCTTATTGGTGTTCCCTCTTAATCACTCACAAATCCTTTAAGATCTTTGAAATTTTGAGTTTTTGTTAAGAAAATGGCACAATTTCACCAAAAACTATAAAACTTTGTTATATATATATCAAGCCCACCTAACATATGTTATTCAAAAAGTAAAACCCACAAAATAAAGGTCTTCACATCTTTATAACTAATAGATCTGATACATGACGATTACAAAATTGTTTATAGAATATATAGAAAATGAGAATTTTCTAACATAAATTTGCTAAGGAGGAAACATCCACATCTTCATCAGCAACAAAACCCCATATTCTCATGATTCTATCTTTCTTTGTAGAACAACTTCAACAATAATTCCCCAACAGAAGAATCTTTTCATGTTTCAGGCAGGGCCTACTGCAATTGAACATCCATGGGAACAGGATTCCCTAAGGATAAAATACTTTTGAATAGCTTCTCAAAAAGATGACATGCTCGATGTAAATGCATTTTCTGCTCCGTTGAGGAACAATCCTTTAAAAGATATACAAACACTTCTTTTGATATGATCTTATTTTTACCATTTCTTGCGCGTTTAAGCCAACTTGGAATGTGTTTCTCGTAGTATAATGAATAGCACTTTGGACTTTCAGGACAAGGCCATAACCATCAACAAGCCTTGAGCCAATGTAGTGCAACATCTTTGTACAGTTGTAATCCTGGGAAGTTTCAGGTTTCTTAACTATGCTACTCCGTCCATTAATAACATTATCATCATCCCTGATTAGGAGAGGCTCCACTTGAAAGGGATTTTCAAATTCTCCCCCCATTATTATATCTTTTTAGTTTAAGGATTTTAATATTAATCTCTCTTGTAACATAAAATGCCATTTGTATCAATGAGATTATTTAGTAGGGAAGGAACATTATAATCTTCTTTTATAGCTTTCTAAAGATTTAAGTCTCCAAGCAGGTCTCCATTTACATTGCCCATACTTGATAATTTTCTCCATCAAAGCGGGGAGGGGCAATTTTTGAAATATTGCCTTCTATTTCCATTCCATAAGTCCCTTAAAAAAATAGATCTGATCCCAGTTTGTTGATTTTAGAGATGAAAACAAGGAAACAAGGTTGAAGTTAAAAAGACAATTATAAAAAGAAGCAAGGAATGATAATTATATGCTTCTAATAACTTGATATTATTATTCATCAATCAAACTTTTATAGTAAATTGGAATAACAGAACATTGGAAAACTTTGCAATACTAGCAGCCATGGCATGCTCCACTACATAACAAACAAAGCTAATTTCATCCTAAAGAATAGCAACATAACTAAACTTTCTCCTAAAGACTTGCAACTACTATGTTATCTAAAATTTAAATTTCAAAACATGAAAAGAATAACATCCTAAAAGAAAATATCTAAAAGTAACTTATGACAATCAATTTTTGTTTAAACAAGCACGATTTGATACATACCTACTATAGCATTTCAATGGATTCAACACTTTATGCAGGCTTACACTAATATAGCCATGATTGAAAAGAATGTACAAGCTAGTTTGAGCTCATATAACACTGTAATATTAACTGTAGAGAAAGAAAACTCAGCCTTGTTTATCTGGGAGAAAGGGAGAACCTTTTAATTAAGCATACATAGTGTAGAAATAGAAAACAAAAAAGAAATGTAGAAATGTTTTTTGTATTTTTGTATATATATAATATGATGCTCATTAACCTATTTATACAATCTAGGTGACTCTAACTAAGGTAACAAATCAACTAAATAATACACAACATTAATATATATAATTTTATGAGAAAATAAAGGCTAATCATAGTGAATAATTGACCGAATAAAGATTATGTTAATATAAGTTAATATCCCCCATCAAACTCAAAGTGGTAGTGAAGATGATAACTTAAGTTTGGAGAGAAAAAGTTGGATGTGATTTGGTAGAAAGATCATTAATTTGTGATAAAGCAAACACACGCAAAGGGGGGTGAATTGTGTGTGACTTAAAAAAATTTACAAGTTACTTTAATTTGTATAAAGATAGGGGCCTGTTAAAATTTAAAAACAATAGGATTTTCCCTATTAAACAACAGGAACCGGTTAGACGATCGGACATTGTTAAACAATAAATCTTGTTAAACAATTTAAAACAAAAGACGCCTATTAAAATTGAAAAGAACCTCTTGCAAGTTGAAAACAGAAGGAGCCTATTATAAAAGTGAAGGAGCCTCTTGCAAAAATGAAAACACAAAAATTATACTGCAAAAATTTAAAAGTTAAAAAGAGAGAGAGGAATGATGCAGTGGATTTATATTGATTCAGCTTATAACACAAGCCTACATCCAATCCCTAAGTATCTAACTTGAGTGCTTCATTAAAATCCCAAGTGGTAATTTGACAAGCCTCGTCAAGCTCACGAGTACAAATTTTCAAATTAGAAGTATTCAGCTAGCCTCTATAAGCTCTCAACAAATGAAAATGTAACTTGCTCGATAAGAGCTTCAATGATCTCTCTTAAACAGAATTTTCACTTTGTAAAGCACAAGAGATTTGATAAGAATATGACTTTCAAGAGTATTGATGTTGTTGATGTAATTCAAGAGTCTGATCTGTTTTTGCAAAAGCAGTGGCTCTTCCTTAAGTAGGCATTTCCTTTAACTAGCCATTGTTTTACTTGCATCCTTTGTTAGCTATTTGATTATCAATATTAACTTGTGTTGGGACCTCGCCCTTGCGAGTCACGTGCCCGACATCCTAAGTGACATCCAAATGACTCTAGCTCTGATACCACATCTGTTGGATCCTGTTTAATGGAATCCAACTTTTTCTCTGATGTTATGTATGTTGGACCTCGTTTCCGGAATCCACCCATTCGGAGTCCTTAAACCTGAGCGTATTACCATATAGGGTTATTTCAAAGAACCCTCGTTAACCATCATCCCATAAGGGTGGCACGCCCCCACCAGTCAGTCACAAAAATCACAATTTGACTTCTTCAAAACAATTGTAGCTCTATGTCTCTAGTTTGTTTTGAAATAAGAACCATCTCATTCAGAGCTTTATAGCTCAAGATATGCTTAAAAATCCAAGGTATGTTCATACTCCGGCTATGCTCTTCCAATCGATCCCTCACTTTCTTTCCATCAATCTTTCTAAAATAAATACCAAGGATTACCAATTTTTATGGAGGGATACAAAAATGTCTTAGGAATCTATTGCTTTAAGAATCTCTTCAATTGGATGTCAGATGATGAAGTTATGGCCAAAATAATTAAGCATGTTTATGTCCTCAATCATATTGTATCTCTCTTGGGAAAATTGCCATAACTTTCTCTAGAGAAGTAGGATTGAGGTAATTCTTAGACATTTTGAAAAAGGGCTTCTAGATCTACAACTTTTAATAAGACTTGAAGCGAGATTTTTCCATTTAGGGGGCCAAAAATTCAAATTTCAGAAAGTAAACAGTATATGTCAGTTAAACAGACATATACATCCGCCTAATGGACATAGACGGGCTTAGGGGTGCTTTCCAAACCCGAGAATGTCTATTTAATGGACCTAATGTCCGTTTAATAGACATAGACTAGTTTGGGGGCATTTTTAGACCCGAGAAGGTCCGTTTAATGGACCTAAAGTCCGTCTAACGAACATAGGGGATACCCAAGCCTCGCCAAAGCCTCTCCAATGATTTCTACATCCATTCTAACATCATGTTCACTCATAATCTTCTCAAATTCACCTCTTCTAGTGCAATATCACTTCTTAATAATTCAACCATCAAATTGATCTCATAAAACTCTCAATTCTCAACTCATTTTATTCATCACATTCAACTACATCTCATCATTGACTATAGCTGTCCTGATATACATCCTATTCAGCATCACCAACTTGTGATGATCATATCTTTCAACTATAATATCCAAAAATTCCATACTTTATATCTTTGGAAAGCTAGAAAGATCATCTACAACTTCCAAAAAGACAATTTTAACCAGTTCTACCTAGATTATTCCAGTTTTTCTCCTAAATTCAGAACACAATTCCTATCTTTCTTTTCCATAATACCTCTCACTTATATATAACAACAATTTGTATTCAAAATTTATCATCTCAAATTGATAACTTCCTCCAGTGTACCTAATTCCATCTTAACCTCATCATTAATTAATTCATATTTCAACTCCACCTCATCCATACACAAATTCACATTTTAACTTAACAATCATCCATACACAAATCCATATTTCATTAACATCATAAAATAAGAGTCTTACAAAGCTTTAATAGCATTCCAAGCCACATTACATCATGGTATCAAATCCTGAAATGCAACAGATACATGAACAATAATTGCTCAAAATATGACTAAAGCCTTGTTTTACAAAATCTAACTTAAATTACAAAAACATTGCAAAAGTGGAATGATTCCTTGACTCTAGATCACTCGATCTCTTAGTCATCATCTGGAGAAGGGAAGGAATAGGGGTGAGCTTGAAAGCTCGTGGGTAACAGTTTTATGATCGGTAACAAGCAAAAACCATTTAAAGATTCATTTACAAAACTCACATTGAATCATGAAACGCATGTTTCCCAATTATCAATTTATCAAACAATTTATAAACAAAATGAATCATACATTTATCAGACATGTTGAACACATGGAAACACATAAGCACATCATAATGGTTTGGGCATATCCATAAACATGACGAACTAAACAATTCCACAAAAATGGTCTTGTGTAGTCGTAAACTTGAAGGAGTCCATAAAAGAGCTCCGTGTCACTAGCGGACAGGCAGGAGAAGCTTTTAACTTGGTTAACGTGCACGTGACATTCTTGAATGGACTACACCAAACCTATATAACATGTAATTCATGAACTGAAAACAATTTGCCCATATGGCACATTTTTTGAAGTATGATTTCATAAACTTGCTATTCTTTTAAAAATCATTTCTATCATTCAACTTATCAACAAATAACACAATTCATATACAAACATGTAGCATATTCTTACAGCATTTAAAAAACAATAACTGCACATGAATAAAATAGTTGAAAATCATTTAATTCCATTTTAAAAAAAAAACATTAATGGATTTTTAACTCAATGATAAAAATGTAACCCACCTTAATCCCCATCTAATAGGAATTCAAATTGGAAAACCTAAAGAACCATACATATGAAATTGATCCTAGAATACTTAAACCTATGCATTTCCTAAGCTCTTTGAACCAAAACCCTTCAAAAAATTCAAAAGATTTAACATAAACTTACCTTGAATCTTTAACAAACAATGAGTTTCTTGGCTCTAATGGAAGCTCTAATCTTACTCTTTCTTTTTCCCTTCTTGAGCAACTTCAAAATCACTCTTTAGAACTAAGAAAAATTGAAACCTAGTTTGCTCTTCTTTCTTTCCCTTCTTTTCTCCTTACACGACACTCTCTCTTCTCACTTTTCTTCAATTTTCATTTTCTTCCTTCTTTAACAGCAAGATAACCATTCTTCTCCCCTTTATACCCTTAATGAGCCCAAAAAGTCCATTTTACCACTCCTTTTAAGCTTATGTCTTTTTAAGCTTAAGTGACTTGCCAATTTTGCCCTTGATACCATCTTAATACTTAATTCAATTAACCCATGTCATATAATCTTACTCACATTAACATGCTAATTAACTCCACAAAATAAAATAATTAATTTATCAAGGCCTCAAAATTTATTTAAATCATGCTTAATAAATAAACCAATAATATGCAAAAGATCAATGGTTTCTTTTAAAACATGATCTCTAAGAAAAAGATGTTTGACGTTTATATTCTTAATCCTAGAGTGATGGAAAGGATTTTTAGAAAGATTAATAGCATTGGTACTGTCACATAACAGAGGAATATGATCAAAGTTTATAGACAAATCTTAGAGTTGATGTTTCATCTATAAGGTTTGGCCACAACAATTGCTACAACTATATATTCCACTTCAATTGTCAAAGGTGTTATGTAGTTTTTCTTCTTATAGGACTGAGAAAATAAGCTTTCTTCAAGAAATTGACAATGACCACTTGTGCTTTTTCTATCAACTTTGTTTCCTACATAATCTGCATCACAATAGCTAACTAAGTCAAACGAATCAATTTTTGGATACTATAATCCAAAGTCCACAATTTTGTGAAGATAATGAAAAATCCTCTTGATTGTTTGAAGGTGGCTTTCTTTTGGATTTGATTGAAATCGTGCGCAAAGACACACACTAAGCATGATGTCTTGTCTTGAGCTTGTAAAGTATAAGAGTGATCCTATCATTCCTCTTTACTTTGTCTTATTCGTAGTCTTTCCTTCTTTATCTTCGTAGAGTTTAGTTTAGTGTACATAGGAGTACCCATCGGTTTGGCATCTCAAAATGGTATTTCTTGATGAGTTCCTTTGTGTATTTATCCTGACTGATGAAGATTCCTTTTTTTTTTTGCTTAATTTACAACCCAAGAAAGAAGAATAGTTCTCCCATCACACTTATCTCAAACTCTTCCTGCATTAAAGTTGACAATTCTTCACAAAGAGATAGGTTAGTAGCACTAAATATTATGTCATCAACATATATTTGTAATATGAGTAAATCATTCTTGTTTTTCTTAATAAATAAGGTTTTATCTACCTTTCCTCTTTTGAAGCTATTCTCAAGCAGAAAATTACTTAACCTTTCATATCATGCTCGAGGAGCCTGCTTTAGACCATATAAAGTTTTAGTCAACTTCATCACGTAGTTTGGAGGCTCTTCATTCTCAAATATTGGAGGTTGCTTAATAAACACTTCGTCGTTAATGAATCCATTTAAGAAAGCACTTTTGACATCCATTTGGTACAACTTAAAATTTATGTGGCATACAAAAGTAAGTAAAATTCTATTTTACTCCATCTACAGGAAAATAAGTCTCATCAAAATCAATACCTTCTTGTTGATTATAACCTTGAGCTACAAGTCTAGCTTTATTTCTTACCACCTTATCGTATTTGTCAAGTTTGTTTCAAAAAATCCAACGATTTCCAATAACTGACTTGTTTTGTAGACGACGCTCTAGATTCCATACTTTATTCTTGTCAAACTGACTTAGCTCATCTTTCATAACTGATACCCAAATCTCATCAGTAAGAGCTTCTTCAATAGACTTTGGTTATAATTGTGAGACAAAAGCCATATAGTTTTTATTGAAAGATGATTTTGTTATTAGGCTTTTAGAGTGGTCTCTAAGAATATATTGATGTGTATCAAGACCTCTCCATTCTCTAGGTGTTCTTCATTGCATAAGCTCCTAATGGGAGGTGCTTGAGGAAGGAGCCTGCTCTGTCCTAGCTTCAGAAGGACCGTTTTGATCTTGTGAATTTAAATTCGCTATAGATATGATTTGAGTCTTCAATGTATCTTTAGGAATCAAAGGATGTTCTCCATCATTTGAATTAACTACTATTGTCGATGGTAGTGCTTCATCGAATACTACATATATTGATTCTACTATCTTCCTTGTTACACTACTATAGCCTATAAAAACGTCTTCATCTGATATCGCATAGAATTTTCCAAGATTATCTTTTTAATTATTTAGAACGAAGCATTTGCAACCAAATGCCTGAAAATAAGCAACATTTAGTTTTCTTCCTTTCCAGAACTCATAGGGGGTCTTCTTGAGTATAGGTCTTATAAGACATTTGTTAAGTACATAACATGTTATGGATACTGCTTCTAGCCAGTGTCCATAAGGTAGTCCACTTTCACACAGTATGGTCTTGGCCATATCAACCAAAGTTATGTTCTTTCTCTTTACAACTCCATTTTTTAGGCATCTTTGGACAAGAGAAGTTGTGAGTTATAAAATTACTGTCACATAATTCTTCAAACTTTATGTTATCAAATTCTCGTCTATGATCTCTCTAAATTGAAGAGATGAAGTACTCTTTTTCTATCTGAATTTTTCTCCGTGTTTTCTTTCAACGTAGTTGAAGTGTAATATTTCACCTGTCATATGTCTCAAACAACCACTATCAACTATCCATTAATTCTCCATTGTCTTCGTTTTGAAACATATCTGCAGAAAACATTATCTCATTTTAGGTACCTAAATTTTTTTAGGAACTTTCGGGTTTGTAGTTTGACTTTTCGGTCTCCAAACATACATTTATGATAATTTCTTTTTATGAAAATTACAAGAAAGACTAATGTGACCATGTTTACCATATTATAATCACGTAACAGATGAATGAGAATTGATATAAATTCTACCATGTATTAGATTCTTACTGTTTTGTCTATAGCAACTACTGGATTTGACAAAGAAATTCTTGTATGACCTGATATTGTTGTTTTCATTGTATCCTATTCTAGCCTTACCAAAAATGGATTTACCACTACCAAGAAATGCATCAAGATTCTTCCTTCCATCAACGACATTTTCTAGATCTTTTTCTAGAGATAAGATCTTTCCAACACTTTTCTCCTTTTCAATTTCTAAGGTAACGAATTTTTCTTTTAGCTGTCTTACCTTATCATAATCATTTTTAGCAGCGTATTTTCCAACTTAGCTACTCTTTCTTCCATAACTTTCATTTTAGAAACCTTTTGTGTATAGTCAACCTTAAGAGACATATTCCCGATTGCCAAATGCTCATTCGCAGATTCTAATGATTTAATCTTACTCTTGAGAGATGCATCATTACTCTTGGACTTCTCAACTTCTTTAAAATACTTCACTATCAACCTTTTGTATTAATCATATAATTCATGATATGCATTTTTTAGTTCGTCAACTTCAATATTAGAGTCAGAATAATATACCTCATTATCTCCTTTTGATAGGAACTTGTTGTTTCCATCTTTTTTGTTTCATTCTCTTTTCTTCATCAGCTTCTTTTTATAGAAGCAGACATAGTATCTAGATCCTTTACAGTTTCTAGATCTGTCACCTTAGGTCTGCATTCCTTTGGTAGTGACCTCAGAATCTTCATTACAAGCTCATCATTGGGATATAAATTTCTTAAGTTCTTTAAAGTCGTGATGATGTTGTTGAAGCATCTGAAGAATTCGTCAATGATCTCTCCCTGTTTTATGCCAATAATTTTGTATTGATGCACTAAAAGACATATTATATGCTTCTTTACCTCATTCTTTCCTTTAAACGTGACTTGTAGTTTGTCCCATATTTCCTTTGCTGTAGAATAGTAGGCTATTTTCTCATATTCTTCTTCAGATAATGCACAGAATAGATGATGTTTTGCTTTAGCATTTAGCTGTGCATTTCTTCTACCAACATCTTTCCATACCTCTACATTATCTGAATAGGGAAGTGTAGCTCCAAGGCTGATGGGTTGCCAAACTTCAATATCTACAAATTTAAGATAGATTCTCATTCTCTCTTTCTAATATGAGTAGTTGTTTCCATGGAAGCAAGGAGGCTTTGAGACGGATTGTCCTTCAAAACAAAAAAATCTGAAACCTCACTCTGATACCAAATGATAAAGCAAAAACACACAAGAGGGGTGAATTGTGTGTCACTTAAACAAAATTTTCAAGTTACTTTCAATTCGTATAAAGACATAGGTCTGTTAAAATTTAAAAACAATAGGAGTCTGTCAGACGATAGAACCCTATTAAACAACAGGATCCTGTTAGACGATCAAAGCTTGCTAAACGATAGGAGCCTGCTAGATTATAAATCTTGTTAAAATAATTTAAAATAGAAGGTACTTGTTAAAACTAAAAAGAATCTCTTGCAAGTTGAAAATAGAAAGAGTCTATTATAAAAGTGAAGGAGCCTCTTGCAAAAATAAAAACACAAAAAATATACTACAGAAATTTAAAAGTTAAAAAAAGACAGAGGAATGTTGCAATCGATTTATGCTGATTCGGCTTATAACCCAAGCCTACGTCCAATCCCAAGTATCCAGCTTGAGTGTTTCACTAAAATCCTAAGTAGTAATTTGACTAGCCTCTTCAAGCTCACAAGTACATATTTTTCAAGGTTCTTCAACCTTTCAAACTAGTAGTATTTAACTAGCCTCTATAAGCTCTCAACATACGAAAATGTAATTTGCTTGATATGAGCTTCAATGATCTCTCTTTCTAAAGCACATGAGATTTGATAAGAATATGACTTTCAAGAGTATTGATGTTGTTGATGTAGTTCAAGAGTCTGATTTGTTTTCAAAAAAGTAGTGACTCTTCCTTAAGTAGGCATCTCCTTCGACTAGTTGTTGCTTCACACATCCTTAGTCAACTGGATGGATTTAAATCTGAATAACTTCATTGTCATCTTTGCTAAAAATCTTCTAGTAATCACGGCGCTAATATACGACCTTCATAATTAGAAGGATCCTTTCGAATAAACCATTTCTAGATAAGTTCATTAAGAAGGTTCCTGCATCAAAGGAAACGTATTTCTTATGATTTTATTTCCTCTTAAGAATTAACTCGTTAACAATAAAAGGAAATAAATCCAATGATAACAAGATTCTTCCAGATATTGTGAAATAAATAATGTAAGTTCATTAGGACGGTTCCTACAGAAAAGGAAACATTTCTTCTATGATTTTATTTCCTTTTGAGAATTAGACCGTTAATTGTACAAGGAAATAAATCCAATTTGAATTTTCAAATATTATGTGGTTATCCTCAAAATCATTAATAATAAACCTGGAGCTACCAATTTGTGCTTTATATAAGATTGGGACAAGTTGTATAGTTCTATTAAACACATAATGATGCACAAGATGACAATTGATCTTGATGTGTTTAGTTCAGTCATAAAAGACATCATTGTGAGCAATCTGCATGGCACTATAATTATCAAAAAGCGAGGAACTGTTAAAGAAAAGGTGACACTAATGTCTTAAAGTAACCATCATAACCTTAAAAGTTCAGAGGTAGTGTCAGTTGGGGCTTGGTATTTTATGCTTGAGTGATAGACAACTGTTTGCTTCTTATTGCGCCAAGAAATGAGAGATGTGCAAAAAAAGAAAAAGTAGTTAGTGGTATATCGACAATCAATTGGGTCTCCAACCTAGTCGACATTAAAGTATGCATATAAATCTAATGAAGATGAATGACTAAAGCGAAGTCTACGAAACAAAGTGCCTCAAATGTATTGGAATATACGAAGAACAATAAAAAAGTGAGTCGTACGATTGCAAACATGAACTGACTGATAATATGAACTGCATGAGCAATATCTGAATGAATGACAATAAGGTATATAAGACTACTAACTAGTTGTCAATAAAGTGTACCATGACTTATAGGAGTTCCATTAGTGGTAGAGATATGATCATTAGGGTCAGTAAGACCAGCACAAAAGATAAGATCAGTACCATACTTGGTTTGAGATAAGTAGTAGTTCGAATCATTAGAAGATAGTTCAAGACCTAAAAAATAGCTCAGGGGACCTAAATCTTTCATCATTTCAAATTTTTGACGAAGACAAGATTTGAAAGTAGCGATCCCTATGTGTCATCCCCTAGTATAATATCACCTTCTACATAGACATATCTATGACACCATTTAAAGCAATATATAGCTATTCAGCTCCTTGTATATACTTACTTAGCAGGAGATTCTCGTGTGCGTTTAGTGAATCAAGTATTAAAGAACAAGAAAGTTATGGTCCAAGTATTACAATTCAATCTTTAGCGTGCTCAACATATAGGATAAAGTTGCCATCACACCAAGAAGGAGCTTTAAGTGGGTGACATTGCTTATGCCTATGTAGGTATTTAATTAAGAAGTTAACTTCTTTATTCTTTGTTTCGTTCAAGATTTGGAAACGTGTTAAACATATCACCTATCAACTTGAACTTCCTCCTGATAGTAAGATACGTCACACTATTCATATATCACAATTGAAGAAAAGACATAACACCTGTTAGCATGTTTGTGGCTTTCTTCTTGCCTTTTTGCATGTACTAATGCTTATGTTGGATAAGAAATTAATTAATCGCCAAATAAGCTTGTTATAAAAATTTTGATTTAATAGTCTTCAATGAAAGCTAATGATATTTCTTGGGAATATGTCTACACTATAAAATAATAATTTCCTAATGTCAACCTTATAGACAAGGTTGGCAAGCGAGGAGGTATTGTTACAGGCAAAAACAAGGACAAAGTTAAGGAAGAAGAAGAATATCAAGCTGAAGGAGTATACAAAATGAGTTAAGGAAGAAAAGGAGAAAAGTGTTGTTTATATTTATGAAGAGATGATAAGTAGAAAGCTGAAGTAGAGAGAAAAAGGAGATGACATCTTATAAGCAACTGTAGTAAAATAAAACAACTCAAATATAAATGCCTGATTGGCTAATCATCAATGGATTAAATATAAATGTTTTAGAAGCTGAAATAATTAATGAGATTAACTTCTTTCTTTCTCTGTCTATTTTTCTTCTCTCTTCTTCTTTTTGTTGGGAAACTAGGTCGAGATTCGATCCCGACAGTAGCGGAATAATCACGAAAATTTTTCTTGACTTTTGATTTCATGAAAACTAAGATCTATTTAATTCTATAAAATGATTAATACGAATCATAATAAAGCGAAAAATTAATTCATACCTTATTCCGAAGCTTGATCTTTGTCCTGTTGTATCCCTCGAGCCGTTTCTGAAATTGATCTGTCTCAACCACCGTAGCCGCACAAGTATCCGACCTCTAACGGTATCTACAGAATGAGTTGAGAGAACTTTGTAACTCTTACAAAGAAGGTTAAGCAATAAGTGTTAGCTATATAAAGCTTAAGCCTATTTACAATAAGTTTTGGACATTTTAGTAATTTAATTGAAATTAAATTCTAATTTCAATTAAACTTTAATTATAATTACAAATAATTCTAATTAAATACCAATTATGCCCAGATAAGATTCAATATATGATATTGATCCTTATTTATTAAATATCTCATATTTAATGATAAAGTTTCTCAAATTTTACAATTAAGACCAACTTGATTAAATTAACTTTGTTCTCTTCAAACCATTCTATATGTGAGACCCATTAGGTTCCCAAATATGTTGCAATGATTATAAAATCTAATTTTAATTCATAATTAAAATTAAATAAATTAAAACTTCTTTTAATTTATCTCTAATTATCCAATTAAATAATTTATAATTATAGATCAAGACTATCGTCTAGCAACGCATCATGACCACCCAAATATTTAAGAATGTCAAAATAGTTTTGATTATCCTTTCTATGCATAAGTTTCCGTATAATTCAATCCTTTCATCATACAATGTTCTGATTAGACATAGAGCATGGAATTAACGTCTACACTATTTTGAGTCTAATCATATTAGTTCTCTGCCATTAGCTATCGATTCAATTAATGACACTTGTAAACTATTTACAAAGCATCATTTCACCTTGGCCAAGGATTTCACGAATCAATACTAATCGAGAACAACGAAACATTCTCCTTAATTATTTTAGGGTGATGAATCATATCTTGATCACTCAACTATCTCCATATAATTCATGTTATATCCAATGACTACCGATTAAACATCCTATGATTAAATAGATCATAAGTAGTATCAAAACATAGCAATCCCCATACAAGATAACTTTAATGACCTCAAGTCAAAGGATCGCTTATACAATCATCACAATGAGAATTCCATAGACATACAAGTAATGTTCCAAATGGATTTATCATATTGGGTCTGTTCAGTGAACTTGTTCTCTAACAAGCACTTATACGTTTGTTTAAGTATCTCTATACTTTAGCTTATGAGATCAACTACTTCCTTCATAAGGAGAAACAAAACGTATGCTAGTATTTTTACGTTCTATAAATGTCTAATCTTAATAGAACAATGACTAGGAACATTTAGGAATAATACATAAATGCATTATGAATCTCATAATTATAATCTCATTATAATTTCATTTGCAATGTACAATTATCCAATGGACTTTATCATATGCATTTAAACATGTACAAGATAAATAATGCCTTTAAATAATTTGTCACTAAACTATAACCAAAGTGATTGGCTGTATGGTATAAATCAACAATCTTCCACTTGCACTAAGCCAATCGTTTAAGTATCTCATACATATCACCATATGACGATCATTCTACTAGTAGGGTAGTGGCTTAATGAGAAATTTCTACAAGATTCTCTATAGTGAGCAATTGATTAAATCTTACAACTCCCATCTTAATTATCGTCATAATTAAGAAAATTTGCTTAAACACATCCTTGGATCTTTGATAAGACATTAGCTCCTTATGTATGCCTAATGGATCTAATGTTCTATATTACATTATTTTCTTAAACAATGCAAAGAAACTATATCAAGTTCACTAAAGAACGTGTTGATCCAATTAATCATTTCCACTAAACGAAAAAAGTATTATGGCTTAATTAATAACCAATTTCTACATTAGAACTTTTCCAATCCTAAATTATATTGTTCTAAGTAAATAAACCTTAATTAGGATTTACTTATAAAGTTTTATCCTTATCATCTTGAACTCAAATATCAACTCGCACATAGAGTAATGAATATCTTTAATACTTCACAAGTATCTAATATCTTAAATACTAAACATCTTTAGTACATTATCTATGCATTTGGACTTAGAAGAAGTTAACAACGTCCAATCTATCTCTATAGATCCAATTCCCATAATTAAGTTGTTGCTTTTTCATATCCAACAAAAGTTGTTCTTGAAAATTATGTGTTTAACAATTAAAAGTTTGAACTTTTGTTCTCTATGAGCAGTATGTCTCCATATAGTCCCACTGAAGAGTACAAGTATACCCCAACTTACCTTTTTGTAGACATGATAAATTCACAATCATCCCCAAAACAAACTCTCTGAATTCATCTTAAAAGTGAATCTTTCAATGTCTCGCAGTCTTTCAACTATACATCAAATGTATGATTAAAATCATTAGTTCCAATTAGATGTAATGTTATGAGATTTGAACCTTTTAAATTTCTTCTTACTCCAACTACTTATCTTGAGAACCATTCTCCTATAAGTATACATTGAATCAAACAATTTTCTTAATGAATCTGTAAGATTATATCTAATCATTTGGATATCTAATAACCTTTTATTATCTAATTTAGTTC
>JANITX010057899.1:0-20016 GCA_027564395.1 Erythroxylum ulei | reverse complement strand
TGTACAGTTATTTTATGTGCACAATTGCCTATTCATCAGTACCAGTATACATGACAATGCCAAATCAGTCCTAATCATGCTCACCCCTTAGCCAATTTACTATTTTACCCTTCCCGTCGGCGGTGGGATGTTACACGGCGGCTTTTCAACGACTTGCCCGTCTCTCCGAGTACTAACCCCAATTTCGTCAGTCATCCCTGCTTCCGGCGCCACATTCCCACCGGCCTCCGGCCCTTCCACCATTTCTGCTATTATCTCCAGCGACCCAACACCAACACTTTCTGAAGCCCTTTCGACGGATGGAGAGGGGGAACTGGCTTCGACCCTAAGTCTAAGTTCGTCTCTAGGACTAGTGGACGACATGATGACAAAATGAGAATTTATAGGATGAAAAGAGGAAAAACGACGTACCTAAGTTAGTGAATGAGTTTTGGGATTGGAACGGCAATGGAGAGAAAACTCCGGTGATTGCAAGCAAAAAGACGAGAATGAAGAAGAATAAAAGCAGGAGAATCAAATACGCGCGGAGAAAACTCACAGCTATCACCGCTATAAATACTGGGATCGGCAGGCTGTGAAGGAGCGCTAATCAGTATCGAACACGCGGCAGGAGTTGAGCCATGATGAATTAGGGTTGTAACAAGGCCCGAAGTGGTGTGACGGTCGAAAGGATGCGTGACAGTTCATGATAGCTACACGACAGTTAAAAGGGCGCGTCGTTTCAAATTTTGAACGGTGCTCAGAAGATACGTATCGTCAAGTAATAATTAAACCTAGTCTATCACCAAACATTGACGACCGATCGACCACCCCGCCTTGGCGTACACCGCTCGATCGCCCATCCTCAACGCAAGGCAATCGATTGTCCTGTCATCGCCCGAACGGTCGCTCGCTAGGCGTAAAAGCCCAATCAGTTTTCTATCATAGCAGGAATTATTGCATACAGGGCATTGATCTCCGGTCGACCGGCCTTGTCACGAGTCGTCACACAGACGGGCCACACAATCCTTATGTACTCCTTCGACCCTTGTCTTCGGTCAGACTCGAGGAGTAGGGGGCTTATGGTTAGGTCGGCTGGGCCGGCCATACAAGGCCCAATCCCAGGCCCAAATGTCGACGGCTCGGTCGTAGGAGATGATCTCCCATGCAAACGTAAAACTTCACGTAAAGACCTAAACCTAGCGGTAATCCCAGGTATATAAGGTACTATTCCTCCCCGATTCAGGTACGTCTCCACAATCCTAATTTTCCTACTGGTTATAATCAAAACCCTCACAGAAAGACTGACTTGAGCGTCGGAGGGGCCTCCGGGAATTAACTCCCGGCACGCCATTGTTTGTTTTGCAGGTATTCCGCAGCCAGAGTCGCATAGATCATGGATCCTAACAACGATGTTCAACCCCAACAGAATCAGGCTGAACCAAGATGAAACAAAAAGAAAGGATAACCCTTACTGTAGACATGAAAAGTGGCTCCAGGTGGATAAAAGGAAAAACTAAAAATGCATGTATCCTTTTGGCTGCGACCAATTGCACAGAGCTTTTCACCACGTGAACAAATGAATAGTTAGATGTGGGGTCATGCGACTGGAAAATTTTGAGTCCGGATAAGGCATATGGAAAAGGATATTACGAAGAACAGTAACCAACTTTCTTAATTGCATAGACATCATTCTTGACATTTATCATAGGTTATATTTAGTTAGAGGTTTGTTAATAGAATAGAATAAAATATAATATTATTTCATTATTTAAGAGGAAGGTTTATAATAAAATGAGATGAAAAAGGAAATTTTCATATTATATCTCATTCAATCCTAAACAGTAAAAATAAGAAATCTCTAATTTGAGAGATTAAGAATGAAATGTAAAATAATAAACAACTTTTCATTATAATACATTATAAGCGCTTCTTCTCAATAATATTTCATTATATTATATTATGAACTTTTTCATCCCCCCTAAATAATAATTTTATAATATTATATCCATGTATATTCTATTCTATTATAAATCATTACATTCCATTCAAAACTTTTCGTCCAATCAAACACAACCTTAAGCAAAGTAGCCTGATCATCACCCATCTGCAAGGCTTTGCGTATTTTACTGAGCATAACAAACTCACCAGTGAAATTAAAGTAGAAACAAACAAGTTTTTAATTTTAGTTGGACTAATCTCATTAGTGAGGTAATGGTAAGATTATCCTAATATACTAGTACAATCAATAATCTTTCAAGCATTTACCAATAAGTTGAAGTTTACTGAAATTAGTTAAAAACAATACAGCATTAAAAACTATATTATCTTATCATATCAAACTTATGAAACTTACTTTTAATTCATAAAAAAGTTCTTTTCAATTTACACATATAATTTGAACAAACCTCACTTTTGAATCCTATATATACATATACTGTATATATATCCAAATTTTCATATAAAAACACATTTGTATTAATTTGCAAAAAAAATTTATAATTTATTAGAAATGAGTGTTAATAGGATTCGTCTTTCATAATTTTTATTACCAAAACTTATATGCTAGTAAGATATTTATCATAATTTGATTTGCACTTTATTTTATAAAATTATTTGTGTGCTATGAGTTTATATCCCTTAATTTTGATACAAAATCTTTTATCTTTTTTTTTTTACTTCAGAGTTAAAATGTCATTTTTAATTATTTCTTTCTTTTTTATTTTGTTTAGCATATTTTTAATTTATATTTATCTTTTCTTTTTCTTTTTTTTAGGGGGATCTTTTATTTTTCTTAAAATTATATTACTCTATCCAAATTTGGGCCCAAACATTAAGATTGATTATACATGATCTTCTTCTTCTTTTTTTGTTGAGCCCATCTTCTTTCTCAAATTTCATTTGTCACACTCTATTATATGTAACGAACTTCTAATTTCATTCTTAAAACTTGCTAAAAGAGTTTCTCCCACATAGTGAAATCGGTTCTAAGATGGTTTTATTGTGTTAGAACATTTTAAGATAAAAGTTGACACAGTCAATGTTTTGAATTGAGTGTTCTTAAAAATCTTAAAGACTAAGTAGTTGTAAATTTTTTATTAAAAAAAATCTTCAACTTTTTTTAATATAATGTATTCGTAGTAATGTTATAAATTTAACTACTATGTAAACTTTTTTTAAATTTTGATTATATAAATATTAAAAACTATTTTATAATTTTAAGAAATTATTGGAACGAATATTAACAAATATCAATCTTACACCGAACCACTACTAAATCTGATAAGAGTATTTAACTTTAGCGTATAAGTTCTATTTGTTTATGACGCGAGTTAATATTTAGACTAAGGGATCCTTATTTTCCTGAATGAACTATAGGACTTTTGTCTCTCTTCTCAAATAAAAAAGCGCAACAGAAATCAAAATTTTTTAGGGTTTCTGTTTGAATTCCGATAATTGATTAACTTGAATAAAAATATGAATCATAAAGTAAGAAATCGTATCTAATTCGCTTTTCTTGTCGAAATCCTTTGAAAGCTTTTTTAATTTGTCAACCACGAGCTGTTCACTTATCCAACTTCTGATAGCATTCACAGAACAACTTTTCTGACACTTTTGAGGGGAAATAAGCAGGAGTGCTAGCTCTTTAATGCCTATTCCTATTTATATAAAAAACATTAGAGTTTTTGCAATTTTATTAAAATTAAATTTTCTTAATTATAATTAAAGTCATACTCTAATCATAATTAATTAAATTTTAATAAAATCAAACATCTCATATTTGATCCCTAAAGTTTCTCAAACTTTATAATTAAGTCCAACTTAATTAAATTGAATTTTCTTTTACAAGCTGCTCTTTAATGTGTGACACATTAGGTTCCTAACATATTGACAATGATTATAAATTCTAATTCTAATTCATAATTAGAATAAGATAAATTAAAACTCCTTTTAATTTTTTTAATTCTCCAATTAAACAATTTATAATTATATATCAAGACTGACATCTAGCAACATGTCATAACCACCTAAATATTAGAAATGCGAGTTAACCTGTCTATGCATGGTTATAATGTATAATTTAATCATTTCATCATCCATTATTCCAATTGGACAGAGTATGATTACAGTGTCTACTCTTTTTATCCAATCATGTTTGTTCTTACTAATTAGTAATTAATTTATAATTGATGTTTGAAAACGTCTTTTCAAATGTCAATTCACTTTAGCCAGAGAATTTCATAAATGACTACTAATCAAGATCAATATATCATTCTCTCTAATTACTTTAGAGTGACAAATCCTTTATTGACTTACTCAACTATCTCCGTATGATTCATATTGCATCCAAGCATTACCAACTGAATTATCCTAGGATGATTCATAAGTAACATCAAAACACAATAATTCCTACATAAGATATCTTGGTAATCTCACGTCTAATGGTCAATTATACAACCATCATCATTATGAGGAAATCCATAGACAAATAAGTAATATTCCATTGGAGATTCTTATATTCGGGTCAGTTTAGTAACTTAATCTCTGATAATCACCTACATATTAGTTTAAATATCTCCATACTATAATTTATGAGATCAATTACTTTCTTCGTAAGAAAGAAAAATAATGTGTGCTAGTTTTATCATTTTAACAATATCCTATCTTGACGAAACTACAACTAGGAACATTTAGAAATAATACATAAGCGTAAATTGAATCTCACAATTATGATCTCATTATAATTTCAATTATACAGTTATTATTCCAGAGATTTTACCTTTAATATTAAAACATCAAATATAATTAAATTAATACACAAAGATAAAGAAAGTCTTTTCAATTTTTTAATAATAATGTCATACATTAAATTGCAATCAACCGATTGGTTGCAAGGGCATAAACTAACAATCTCTTACTTGCACTAAAGTCAATCGCCTATGTATATAATGCCATATCCATCCATATGTTGATCATGTCTCTTATGAGACAATGGCTTAGTAAAAGGATGTACAAGATTCTCTTCAGTGGGAACTTGCTCCGATGTTGTCTTTCAATTCCACTATCTCCTTAATTAAGTGAAACTTTCGGAGTACATGTTAGGACCGTTAATGAGACCTTAGTTTCTTTGCCTACGCAGTAACACCGTTGTTGTCACACTACAATACTATAGGCTCAACAATGCTAGGAACCACTCGAAGTTCAATGATGAACTTCTTGATCCAAACCACTTCCTTTGCCACCTTTAACACTAAAATGTACTTTGTTTCGATTGTTGAATCTGCAATGGTTGACTATTTGGAACTCTTCCAACTTACCATACCACCATTTATTATGAAGATATACCCTGATCATGGTTCACTATCATTGGGATTTGACCAAAAACTGGCGTCTGAATATCCTTAAACTCTTAGTTCAGCTGCTCCATTGACCAAGAAACGTCTTTAGTTCTTCTTAAGTAGTTTAAGATGTTTTTCACATTTGTCTAGTAACACTCACCTGGATTGGCTTGAAAATTGCTCGTTATGCTTAAAGCATAAGAGACATATGGTCTAGTACATAGCATCACATACATGATTTATCTAATTGTCGAAACATATAGAATACAATCCATTTTATCTCTCTCCTCTTGTGTCATTGGACGAATACCCTGTGAAAGAGAAATCCCATGTGACATAGGTAAGAATCCCCTCTTGGAATTCTCTAGGCTAAACTTCTTTAACACTTTGTCTATGTATGTGGATTGAGATAACCCAAACAACCTCTTTAGTCTATCCCTATAGATCTTTATTCCCTGAATATAGGTTGCTTCTCCCAAATCCTTTATAGACAAATTGTTGGATAACCAAATCTTTACAGACTGAAGCATAGGTATGTCATTTTCAATTAGCAATATGTCATCCGCATATAGTACTAAGAAAATGATTGCACTCCTACTAATCTTCTTATAAACACATGGTTCATCCATATTTTTGATAAAATCAAACTCTTTGATTGTCTCATCAAAATGGATGTTCCAACTTCGTGACGCTTTGCTTAAGTCCATAAATGGACTTCTACAACTTGCATAATTGATTGGGAAATCTCTTGGATTCAAAACCTTCAAGTTATGTCATATACTTATCTTCCTATAAATTCCCATTGAGAAATTTTGTTTTGACATCCATCTGCCAGATTTCATTATCATGATATGTAGATATAGCCATCAAGATCCTTATGGATTTTAGCAAAGCTACTAATGAAAAGTTTTCATCAAAATCAACTCCTTATTTTAGTTTGTAACCTTTAACCACTAACCTCGCTTTGTACGTATGTATATTACCATCCATGTTAGTTTTTCTGTTAAAAAACTTGCATCCAGTAGGTACAATACCATCACGTGCATCCACCAAAGTCCATACTTGGTTAGTGTATATAGATTCCATTTTAGATCTCATGACTTTTTGCCATTTTAAAGAGATAGTGTCAGACATTACTTCTTTAAAATTAGTAAGCTCATCATGTATGAGTGATACATTACCCTTCCCCTGCTCAAAATGTAGATCTAATCTAATAGGGGGATGATGTATCCTCCTAGTGCATCTCAAATTATGTGTCTCTTCAACTCTTAGTTATATATCATATGTATCAACTTGAGGCTCTTGTTCCATATCGATGTGAATTTGTGGCTCTTGAACTTCACTAAGGTCTACCTCACTCCCACTAATTTCTTTAAGGAAATTATCTTTCTAAGAATGTGGCATGTCTTGAAACAAACACCTTTTGCTCAACAGGATGGTAAAATTGATATTTAAAACTCTCTTTTAGATACCTCACAAATTTGCATTTATTTGATTTAACTTATAGCTTATGAAATATAACATGCTTCACAAAAGCATCACATCCCCAAATTTTTAAGTGTGACAGTCTTGATCTTCTACCAGTCCATATCTCATATGGTGTTTTGTCGACTGATTTGGACATAACTCTATTTAAAAGGTAAGCAGCGGTTTCAATGGCATGTCCCCAAAAGAAGACAAGAAGGACTGCATGACTCATCATGAAACATACCATATCTAATAGTATATGATTTCTCCTCTCAGAAACTCCATTATACTATGGAGTTACAAGAGTAGTCCTTGTGAGAGAATCTCATTCTCTTTTAAGTAACTAAGAAACTCATGGTCCAAGTATTCACCACCCTAATCTGATCTAAGTGTTTTAGTATTTTTACTGGTTTGTTTCTCAACTTTAAGTCTAAATTCTTTGAACTTTTCAATTGATTCAGACTTTTGTTTCATCAAGTACACATAACCATATCTAGAATGGTCATTTATGAATATAATGAAATATGAAAGTCCACCTAGAGCATTGGTGGACATAGGCCCACATACATCTGAATGTATTAGCTCTAGTAACTCACTAGCAAGTTCTCCCTTTCCTTTAAAAGGTAGTTTGGTCATCTTTTCCAATAAACAAGATTCACAAGTTTCATATGATTCATAATCAAAAGGATCCAAATATCTTTCTTTATGTAACTTTGTGATTCTACTTTCATTGATAAGACGTAACCATAAATAAGATTAATTTTTGTCACTTAAATTTCTTTTCTTGCTATTTATATTAAGAATCATCCTTTCAAGATCTAACTTATACAGGTGACTTGTAAGTAATCTAGATCCATAATAAGCATCATCTTTATAAAAAGAACAACTTTTATTCTTAATAATAAAGACAAATCCATTCAAATCCAAATAAGAAATAGAAATGATGTTTCGTGAACATAATAACAATTATTAAGTTATGATATAAGGCCAGAAGGCAAAGCTAAACTACAAGTTCCTATAACTAATGCAGTAACTCTCGCTCTATTGCCAATTCGCAAGTTGACTTCTGTACATCCTATCACTTAAATTAGGATTAAAATGGTGTTTATTAGAGATTAATGAGAAATTAGGAAGCATAATTCATGCTTATCCATAATGTGACATACACACGCACGATATTATTGATTTTGCGCATTACAATTATTTATACATGCATTCATTGACATTTTTCGGGTATAATTGATTGTTAAAAATGCAATTAAAATTTGAATTGTGAATTATTTGAGCTAAAAATTTATTTGGAGAACATTTAGATTTTTCAAATTTTTGGTGAATTTTGGGGAAATTTCTGAAAATTTGGAGTATTTTTGGATTTAAAAAATAGAAATATGGACCAATTATTTTATGACATGTGGACTGCTTAATTAGTTGACAAATGGCAGTATGAGTGAATGACAAATGAACTAGTAATTAGGAGACATGTAGCAGCTTAAGGAGGAGATAAATGGCTTACATGCCAAATGACACATGTTAAGGTAGTTTGGAGACACCTTACACCTAGTTTAATTAAGCTAAGTTGCTGCTGGAAAAATCCACCATTTTCTTCTCCTTTCTCCACCGAAAGTTGCTGCTAACACACATCTCTGTAATTTGGTTTCAACCTTACTAAAAGACCACATCAATGTCATATGTTTAACCTGTACAAGATAGTCAAAGAACCAGATTTTTGTTGTTCTTTGTCCTAGCCGAAAACAACTTGTTTTTACTTTTACTTTGTGACAATCTTGCAAGCTTGGAGGGCTATATTAGCTTGAGGTTTTGAAGGAGATTTTGAGCTTAACAAGTAAGTATAAATCTGATCTTTATAGCATGTGATTATGATGATTGAATTAGGAAAGATTGTATAGGTTGTTGATGAGAAAGTGTGCTGGAATATCATGAACTAGAAAATTGTCACTGAACATGTCTTGGTATTCTAATTATAACTTGATCTGTGTATTTCTAAATGAGTTGATTCTTAATTCAGATTAAACTAGAGACATATGTCTACAACTTTCTTGAAGTAGTCGAATGTTAATTCTATCTCTAAGCATTTCAAAATCTGGCTGGAAGTAGAGTTAGGAGTTCTGTTATAGTTTAAAAATAGTCTGAATGTTTTTAAGTATAACTTTCAGTATACTAAATTAAATTGTATGATTTTAGTGTTATTAGAAACTAGAAACATAGTGGAACAATTGTCTAGAAGAAAATGTTACTGAAATATACCATTTTACTTGTTATAATGATCATGCAAAGTTATCCCGAAAGGGGGTACTAGGATGAAAATGCTGAGGTGTGCTGGAATTTGATAACTGAAATGTTTTTACTAATCATGTTTCAGTATTTTGGCTATATTTTGATCTGTAGATTTCCAAATGAAATGATTCTTATTTTAAATTGAACTAGAGACATTTGGATACAAATGTTATGAAGAAATTGAATTTGAAATTTGTCCTTAAGGGTCTTGAAATTTAGCTTGAAAGTAAGTCTTGGCTTAGGCAGTAGCACTACTGAGGACAGAAATCATGTCATGTTGTTATTAAATCTACTGTCTTGATATAGGTCGAATCAGACAAAGGTTTCTTCACAAAAGTTATAGCTTATTCTCTTAGCTTTTGATTGATAAAGTTTGTAATTTTTGGATATTAGAGCTGAAAGATATGAGTTTTACAATTCGAGGATATGATCATGTACTAGCCAAAAGTTCAAATATACACAGTCTGTGGTATTGTGAGCATAACTCATAAAATACTGAATCAAATTGGATGATCTTGGAGTCATTATAAACTTCAGACATTGGAGAACAACTTTCCAGAAGGAAGTGTTGCCTAATTGTGTCATTTATCTCATCAGAATAATTATGTAAAGTTGACCAGAAAGCATATTAAGAGAAAAAAATTTGAAATGATCGATTGGGTTATGAAATTAGTTTCACATTGTTTTATTATGGCCCAAACCCTAAGTACAAATTATTAATGAGGGTTTTGTTATATGAATGATATGGTAAAAAGAATTCAATAAGATACCCGGAATTGTCATTGAACATGCATTGTGCATTTTTTATATACATAGATATGCATAAAGGCATGCTTACATTTGTGCAAAAAGTGTGATATTTGTAAATGTGTTTTGTATGATATAGAGGAGCACATTGGACGTCATTCAGACATTGCCGGACCATCTAGGCAATAGTATATCGGAGCGTACTGTGAGTTAACCTAGATGAATTTCCTAGGATTGATTTGATTTGATTTGTTAAGCTTCCAATTATTGAATTGTTGCGATTTGTTTCTGAATTCCAGACTTAAAGTCCGAGGAGTAAATATTTGAGACTGTATTGGAAGTGCTCTAATTTGTTTGATAATTCTGTATGAAATTTGGATTCTCAACGAAAGTTAAATGCCGAGCTTAGGACTGATGATTATGAAATTCTAACTGTTCTTAATAAATGATTATGATATATGGTAAATTCTGAATTGATGCATTTCATAAAATGCATGCTCAGATAAAGGCATTGTGACCAGAGTAGAGTAGCCCAGTATGAAAGCACTTGCATGTAGAGCTTTGCTCCGTGGTATATGATTCTGCACGTAGAGTTATGCTCCGTGATTCTGTTCTGACTGAGCCCAATGAGCCAGTATTTGTATATGTGATAGGCACTCGGTTACAACAATAATAACGAATGTGGATTCTCATATGCATCTATATTTGTTTATGTATGTTTTGATTCGCAATAATTTAATGATGTGCCATGACAGTGTGAGTATTTGGAATATACATGTTCTGCATGAATAATTGCGAAATATGTGATTTATGTATGTAAATCCGGTGAAATCATCAATGATGGTTCACTCATTGAGTTCGCAAAACTCATAAAAATTGCAACGTGGCTTTTCATGTTCAAATGAGTTATCCAATTAAACCAATTGGAGTTCAGCCACTGCAAATGAGCATGAGTTAGGGGCCGGGATCAGTTTACACCTGCATATGTCTTCAGTGATTGTATTTTTGTATTATATTCCGCAAGAATCGTATTAAGTGTATGTGATTGAGTTGGTAATGAAATAACATTTTGATTAAAGTGTTACGTATCTAAAATGGGCCCAAGTGGCTATTGAATACTAATGTTTGTAATAATTGTAACTTATGATTGGAAATGTTTTTAAAAGTAGTGGGCCCGATTTGATTAACGATTTTCGCATACGTGTGCTTTGTTTTAAAGAAACAAAAGTTTTGTAAGGAATTTAGACTGAATGGTTGTTTTAGCATGCCACCCTTGTGGGGTACGTACTCGGATATCACCATGGATGTCGGGTATGTGTCCTTCGAGAGTGGGGTGCTACAACTTCACGTTTCCTCAATGATTTACTCCATATTAACATATGCATGTTATGACAAGTATGAGAACCACATCCGGTATCTAATACCTAAGTATATGGAACATATGTAGAAAGACGAATCTCAATTATAAATGTACCTAAAGAGACAACTTCCTTAAGCTTCTTATCTTTCAGGATAGCAAGATAAGATGGGCAGTTTCTCTTCCAGTGTTTGTTGACTCCACAATGAAAACATGTACCCTTGTTATTGTTCTTCTTCTTAACACCTCCTTTGGCCTTTACTACATTAGTAAAAGCCTTCAGTTTTTCGTTCTTATTCTTCTTAGAGCTCTTTTTCTTGCTCTTAGAATAACCCACAACATGTACGAAACTGGGTTCCTTCTTAAGGCACCCTTCCATAGTCTTGAGCATATTTAACAGTTCGGGCAATGATGTGCCCTTTTAGTTATATGGAAGTTCATGATGAATTGTGAAAAGCTCGAACTTAGAGATTGCAGCACTAGATCAATGTTCAACTCATGCTCTATGACAAAACCTAATTGGGTTAATTTTTAAATATACCTAATCATCTTTAGCACATGCAAGTTAACTGAAGATCCTTCTGCCATCTTGCATTGAAACAACGCCTTAGAGAATTGATATCTCTCCACCGTACTTTGTGCACCAAACAACTCCTTGAGATGCAGAATCATATTAGGCGCATACATGTTCTTATGCTGCTTCTAAAGTTTAGGAGACATGCTTACCAGCATCTTACATGTGACTTGTTCAATATCATCAATATAACGTTGATACCTTTCCCAAACTTCATTAGCTACATCTGAACTAGGTTTTAGTGGAGCAGGAGTGTCAATAACATACAACTTCTTTTCTTGCCTGAGCATTATTCTCAAGTTTTGAAACCAGTCTGAAAAGTTAGGTCCAGTCAGCTTGTTAGTATCCATGATGCTCCTTAACGTTAGGTTGGTATTCGATAACTGAAAAACGTAAAAGGAGCAAGTATTAGTTTATATTCAAAATCAAATAAAATAAGGACCTTAAAATTATTTGATTACTCCCACTATTTTATTCAAAATAATAACTCTCACTATTAAATCGAGAAATTATCAAATCATTTCCTAGTGGATTGGGATCCCATTTAAAAATAATTGATCTTAAGTTTGCTCAACAAACAAACAAAATTTAAATTAAGTAGATAACATCTTTACCAATCACATCTCATGTAACTCTTAGAATTGTTAGGTGACAACTCTTTGCCAAAATATATCATATGTATTATTCCTAACCATGCCTCTAAATCTATATCATCATGGGTTTGCTCATCCAAATCATACAAATTTAGTTAAGTAGGACCCATTGATTTAAGATAAAAACATATCCTAGTTAAAGTGACCTTGAGTTTACTCTACAAGCCAAGTAATAAATAGAATTTTGGTTTTATTATTAAATAATAGAAGGCAACTGTCACTTTCCTAACGTGTATTTAATATTTAATTGAGCGATTTTAAAATTTCAAAACAATTTTCATCTTATCAAAATAATATAATCTCATTATATTTATAATTTCAAACATAATCTAATTATGAAAGAAATTATTAAAAATCCTTTGCTTAATTCTAATTATTGATTTGATAACTAATTTAATTTAATAATTCAACTCTTGAAAAATTAAACTAAATTACTAAATATTCCTAAAAAAATTAATCCTTGAAAATAATGTTTAAAAAATTGGAAAATACTTTTCAATTTTATTGGGAATATAAACTAATTTAATCTTTACTAAATTAATTTAATTGAAATTAAGGTTTAAAACCGTTAAAAATCAAGAAAATAAAGGGGAGAGGTTTTCTGGCTAGACTAGAGGTTACTGTGCGGGCTGACTACGCAGTGCATGTGGCACCATGTCTGTTCAGACGTGTTCTCAAAGAATGAAAACTAGATCTTCTGTCCAGTTTTACTCTGTCTCATAAAATTTCAGTCATTTATTTTGTGAGATTTACGCGAGCTCCACATAAATAAATAATTGAGATTTATTGGATACAATAAGAAACCACAATATTAAACAGAGGATTTGATCTACGAGGAATGTTGTCACATGGACCATTGTCTCCCACTTTTCTCTAGAAATGTCTTCACGTTTCTCTAACCGGCGTCCAACTACCTCACACGTTTCTCCTACATCGCCTGCTTCATCCTCCATCAATGCATCGTCCACCATCACCTGCTCTGCCTCATAAGCCACCAAGTGACGCCAACCATGGCATCACGATGGGCTTCGTTAGCGACATCTCACATCGTCGCTTCTCCAGGGATGCTGGTTTCTGCAGAGGGGTGATAATCGCCCATCTGTATTCAGTAAACACACAAGACAAAAACGCAGACATTACAGGTGACACAAAAACAAATTTCCAGATTCAACATGCGAATAGCCAGATGCAGAATACGCAGGCGGCAGTGGTGTGAGGGAAGAGTTGATTTCCAGAAATAAAATTATATAAGCATGAGAGGCAAAAATCGCGAAATTTCCAGAAATAATATATGCATGCATATAGGCAGTCGAGAAGCAGAAAATGCAAAAGCAAAATTCCAGAGACAACACACACAAGGCAATCTAATTTTTAAAGAATTAATTGTCCATAATGCAACACATGCATATGCAAGTACGTACGGATAGTGAACATTTCCAGAAACGAAACGCAAGACTTTCAAAATTTTCACACAATAAGTTTCCGTAGCAGATAATCTTATTCATGTTTTAAGAAATTAATTGTGTGAAAATCGAACAGAACACATATACATAAATAAACAAAATTCGAGAAGCAGACAAAAAAACATTCAGGGAGGACAGACAAACAATGGTGTAAAAACTTAACATTTTTTTTAATCAAAATCAATAACAATCAACCATTTAATTCAAGTTAAACAATTAAAAAAGGCTCTGATATTACTATAGGAAACCAACTGTGATTGAATTGCGAGCATAGTGAAAATCAAAAGATTTTTATGATTTCTGATCAAATCTTAGTAATTGATTAACTTAAATAAAAACACGAATTGTGAAGTAAGAAATCGTATCTGCTTTGCTTTTCTTGTTGAAATCTTTTGAAAGCATTTTCAATTTGTTAACCATGAGCTATTCACTTGTCCAGTCTCTGACGATATTCACAGGACAGTTTCTCAACGCTTTTGAGAGGAACTAAGTAGGAATACTAGTTCCCTTATGCTTATTCCTATTTATAGAAAAAGCACTAGGGTTTTTGTATCCTATTTATAGAAAAAAGCATTAGGGTTTTTGTAATTTTTATTAAAATTAAATTTCCTTAATTATAATTAAAATCATACTCTAATTATACTACAACAGCAGCAACAACAACAACAACAACAACAACTCATATTTAAAATTATACACTAATTATAATTAATTTAATTTTAATAAAATCAAACATTTCATATTTGATCTCTAAAGTTTCTTAAACTTTATAATTAAGTCCAACTGAATTAAAATTAATTTTTCTTTCACAAGCTGCTCTTTAATTACTTTTGAGTGACGAATCCTTTATTAACTTACTCAACTATCTTCGTATGGTTCAAATTGCATCCAAGTACTACCGACTGAATTATCCTAGGATGATTCATAAGTAACATCAAAACACAGTAATTCATATATGATACACCTTAGTAATCTTAAGTCTAAGGATCAATTATATAACCATTATTATGAGAAAATCCATAGACACATAAGTAATATCCTATTCGGGATTCTCATAGTCGAGTCAGTTAAGAGACTTATTCTCTAATAATCACCGACACATTAGTTTAAGTATCTCCACGCTATAATTTATAAGATCAATTACTTTTTTTATAAGAAAGAAACATAATGTGTGTTAGTTTTACCGTTTCAACAATATCTCGTCTTGATAAAACTACAACTAGGGATATTTAGGAATAATACGTAAATATAAATTGAATCTCACAATTATGATCTCATCATACTTTCAATTACACAATAATTATTTTAGGAATTTTACCTTTACTATTAAAACATCAAATGTAATTAAATTAATACATAAAGATAAAGAAAACCTTTTCATTAATTAAATAATAATGTCTTACATTAAATTGCAACCAACTGATTGGCTAAAAGGGCATAAACTAACCAAAATTGCTTTTCTTATAATCAAAATAAATCTCCTGTATGACGACAAAGGAATCCAACTTTTCAAATTAAATTAAACAATGGCCACTTTGGCATGAGAATTATATTCTCTACTGATATAATAGCAGGATCTAGGAATAAATCTCTCACAAGAGCATTTCATTTTGCTTCTACAACTTTATAATAGTGGTCTAGTGGATTACTAGTGGGAATCATTTAAGTTGAGATAGAACTCATTGGAATACAAAACAAGAAAATGCTAGATATTTTCTTATGAGGTGGGCAACAATTAATTGCATTTTAACGATTTTAATAACTTATTCGTTAAGCTAATCTTATTTGATTCAGATAAAGAAAATAAAGTAGTCCTATAAATGATTTGAAGTAATAGGCTGAAGTTCAGCAAGAAAAATGGACCTCGATCAATATGGATTGGATCCGTATTGAGCCTGTGATGGAAAGGTCCAATATGTATGCTATATATAGAAGATTAAGGTCTCCTGTGGCTGCTGATGCAAATCGTGAACATACTGATACCCTGACCCATTAAAATGTTCATGTATTCAGAAAGCTACAAAATGGCTTTAATGCATTGTGGTGAGCAACTCTCGTGAAGGTATCGATGGGTTTGCGATCGTTTCAGCTTCAGAAAGCTTATTTGAAGTTATGGAACCAAAATATAGTATTTTTCGTTTGAAGTCATGGAACCAAAATCTAGTCTTTTTCACATTTCTTCTTTTTTTTCCCTTTTATGTTCGATCTAGGATACAAAACTAAGGTTCCTGTTACGTATTACACGTAGCATCAGAGTGGTTATATGATTGGGTGATTAAAAACGAAGGTGTTTTGTTTTTCTTCATGAGGGTTTCGGAGAATAATGATCCCTTTTTAGTTTTTTCTTGCGTATGGATACTTGAAAGTATGATACGTGTAGTATGGCGTGCGTGATACACGAGCCAGCTCATGCATAGAAATTGAAGAAGGGCGATGGGACAGGCACGTGTGATGCATGCGACGGTCACCTGTCCTGACGCGTGGCTCGCACAAGTGAGGACGCATGTCTAGCACGTGTGATTTGATGCACGTGCCATTTAGCTCCCACGTGCACAGTGATGTCATAATGATGTCACGCTAACATCAGCGCTATAACGATGTTGACGTTAGCCTAAAAAACTAAAAGAAAAGTGATTTTTAATTTTCTGGATTTATTACATCAGTAATAAATAAATTTAACTTTAAAAAGGAAATAAAGCATTCTAAAGTCGATTTTAAGTAAATTTTCATGCTTCGAACTTAACACGAGGGAGATACTTGAGATTTTCATGTCTCACATGGTAAGTTAAGAGTTTGGTATCACATGATAGTCACTTTGGTTGAGATTTTTTTGCAACAAAAGTCTCAAATAAAGTTTGTTGATAATGTTTTCAGCAATAGTATGTGATAATGAGAATGTGCATCTAAATTTTGCATTTAATGATGGTATATTGCCATTTATTGTATGCCCATAAAGAATGTGAGGATAACATACAAATGTGTCCCTTGTGTTTATGGACCTTTTAGGTACTGATGAGAATGTAGTCACTACAGTGGCCTTTCGAGTCAGTATTTTAAATTGTTCTACTTGCATGTTGGGAGATGTCTTTGGTCTTATGTTTGGTTATTCTGCCTACAAGTGTTTGCCTTGCATAGGATTTTGATATGTGCTTAAAGGCATAAGATGGAGGAAAGCCATTACTTAAATGATCTATTTGCCCATAGGTGGTAGTTTCATAAGAGTTGATGATGTGTATTCTGATCGCTTATATATGGAGGTCTGATTTGCATGTATTATGTATTCAACCCATAGGTTTTTATGATATGTGTAATCAGATTCTTAGTACAGACACTATTTACCACTTTGAGTATCACTGTTATCTTACATTTGTGCTAATTTTTACATTGTCATTTTGCAGTTACATTTTCTGTCAATGAAAATAATGTCACTATTGAAATTCTAACTGGATTCAATTTTAAAAAATGGAAAGAGGATTTAGAGAATGCGATAGAGATGACATATATTAATATGGCCATGCATAGGGACAGGCCATGCCTACGTACATCCTTAAGCTCGAAAGTTGATAAAGAAGAATAGACTGCCTAAGATCGGTTAAACAGATTATGTTGCATGACCACTAAGAGATCCATTCCGTACGATCTACTAAGCGAACTTCCGGACTTAAACATAAAAAAGGAATTCCTAGACAATGTCTCCCAGAGGTACAAGATCTCTGCCAATGAAGAGGTAAGTACCTTGATGAAGGAATTATTCTCCATGAGTTACGTTGGAGAAAGGGGAGTACGGGAATATATAATCAAGATGGTCCACCTCCAGAGCAAGTTGAAGGCACTGAATATTCCTATTTCTAATACCTGCATAGTTCAACAGGATCTAAACACACTCCCTCCAAAGTTTAGTATTATGGTGATGACTTATTATTCGTAGGATGAGGCTTGGAACATCAATGCTTTGATTTCCCGATGCATTGTTGAATAGGAGAAGTTAAATAATACTGCTCATAAGGTCCTCCTAGCAGCCAAGGGAAAAGAAAAGGTCAAGCCCTAAAGGGTTAAAGGTAAGAAATCTAAATTCTCTCTGCATGTGCATGCTAGTTAGTCTCATATTGCCAAAGGTCCTCTGGATGTTAAAAGTATGACGTGATTTTTCTTTAAGAATATGAGACATAAAAAGTTAGACTGCTAGAAATATAAAATCTGGAAAGTAAAACAGGAACTGTCAAGTAACTTCTTTTCTTATATGATTCACGAATCTAATCTTGTTATAGCCACATCCGATTCTTGGTGGCTAGATAGTGGAGCATCTAATTATGTTGCCTCCAAGATGGAGGGGTTCAAATCTAGGAGAGAGCCAAATAAAGGGGAGTAGAAACTGATGGTTGACAACAATGAAGAAGTTAGTGTTATGCATGTAGGGGATTTATGTTTGAACCTCGATACAACCTTGTGTTAATAATAATTTCCCCAAAAGTTGCTCTTGAACCCAATGTGAATTTGTGATGGGATACGATAAATGATGAGCTGCAATCTATGAAGCATAACAAGGTATGAGAGCTAGTCGATTGGCCATAAAATTGCAAACCCAGCTGTAAATGACTGTTTAAGACCAAGAAGGACTCTTAGAATAAAGTTGAGTAGTTTAAGGCTTGATTGGTTACCAAATGGTTCACTCAGAGAGAAGGGGTTGACTTTAATATTACCTTCTCTCTCATATGCTCTAAGGATGCATTCAGAGTGATCATGGCAACGATAGTTCATTATGATATGGAGTTACATCAAATGGGTGTCAAAATCGCTTTCCTAAATAGTGACCTTTGTAAAGAGGCTTATATGGAGCAACCTGAAGGATTTCAGGATCAAAAAAAGATTGACAAGGTTTGCAAATTGAGAAAATCTATATACAGTTTGAAACAATCTACCAGACAATGATATCTTAAATTTGATGAGGTTGTAACCTCTTTCGACTTTATGAAAAAATAAAGTTGAAAGATGCTTGTACTACAAGGTTAGGGGAAATAAAGTTATCTTTCTATTATTGTATGTAGATGACATCTTGCTTGCATCAAATGACTTAACCATGTTGTATGAGGTGAAACAACTTTTGGCTAAGCATTTTGACATGAAAGACCTTTTTGAACCATCTTTTGCCCTAGATAATCAGATTCATTAGGACAAATCTCGACACTCATTAGGCCTCTTACAGAGTGCATACATTAAGCAAGTACTGCAAAGGTTTAATATGGATAATAGTAAACTAGTTGCAGCACCTATCTCTCATGGTGAGAGATTATCTTTGACATAGTGTCCAAAGAATGATATGGAGAGAGAGGCTGTGACGAATGTTCCATATTCTAATGTGGTTGGTAGCCTGATGTATACCTAAGTGTGCACTAGACCGAACATTACATTTGCAGTTGAACTGCTTGGTCGATATCTAGCTAACTCAGGAATAGACCACTAGAATGCAGTTAAGCAAGTGTTGAGATATTTAAAAGGAACCAAGGATTATATGTTGACATATAAGAAGGTCAACAGGCTAGACCTCGTAGGGTATATAGATTCAGATTTTGCTATGTCTCTGGATGATAGAAAGTCCACTGCAGGTTACATTTTTGTGTTAGCAAATGGTACAGTATTGTGGAAGAGTGTCAAGTAGACATTAAAGACTTCCTCAACTATGCATGCAGAGTTTATCGCATGCTATGGGGCTGCTACACAAGCGATTTGACTCAGAAAATTGATTTCTGAGTTGTTTATGGTTGATTCAGTACCTCGACCTATTCGGTTGTATTGTGATAATCTTTCTGCTGTGTTGTTCAGTAGCAACAATAAGAATATTGCAGGATCTAAGCATTTGTAGGTCAAGTATTTGACCATAAAAGAGTTGATACAAAAAGGTGACATTGAGGTGGAGCATTTAGGGATTAAGGAGATACTTGTTGATCCTTTAACTAGATGACTTCACCCTTTTTTTTTTTAGAGACATGTATACAGTATGGGTGTATTGAAGTCGTTAGACACTATTAGTTAGGGATCACTATATTTGCTTCTTCTATATTTATATATGAAGTGAATCACACGTTAATATCGTTAACAATAATGAAATATAAATGCACAAGAAGGGGGGTTGAATTGTGTTAAA
>JANITX010056990.1:0-20033 GCA_027564395.1 Erythroxylum ulei | reverse complement strand
GTAAGGTGAAATCAAAATATTCAACATTAATTTGATAAAAAAATAACGGTCTTCAGAAATAGTAGGACTAGGAATATTATCAACATTAAAGATTGATAATGTGTGGAGCGTGGCATTCTACATCAAGGAGTGGAGAACAGTTGTGAGGAAGACAAATAGAAGAGATTGAAAAGTAGGCCTGTGCATACAAAGCAAACAAATTAAGTCGAGTTTCACAAAAAAGTAATAATAAACACATAATTGAAAGCCAAAACAAAAATCATATAGGTTGCCTCCCATTTAGCTCTTCTTTAATATCTTTTAGCTGGACACCTCAATTGTCATGCTTAAGTTGGATCGCTTAAAGTGATTGATTCCACTGTTTTCTTCTCTTTATTGAGATTTTTCTCCAAGAATTTTCCAAACATTCCTTCAGTTGCTTCGACCAACAATTGACAACATTCATCTCTCTCTTTAACTAAGTCTAGCTCATTTGCTTCTTCTTCCTGTAAGGTGAAATCAAAATATTCAACATTAATTTGATAAAAAAATAACGGTCTTCAGAAATAGTAGGACTAGGAATATGCTCAACATTAAAGATTGAAAATACTAATAATTTTCCCAAAATAGGCATGCTCAATTTCTCGTTCTTCACATTAATTAAGGTACTGGTAGTGACCATAAAAGGCTAAGAGTATGGTGTGCTCCTTCCTTTGTTCTTTAACCTTCCTGATGTCTAGGACGACAAAGTCTATAGGAAAAATAAATCCTTTAACCTTTACTAACACATCTTCCATTTTTCCTTTCGGATAATGGATTGACCTATCAGATAATTGCAAACACATGTTTGGAGGTCTTAACTATCCTAGATCCAATTTCTTATAAATAGATTGAGGCATAAGGTTTATACTTGCTTCTAGGTTAAGAATACCTTTAACCTCATCACCATTACCTGTTGATACTTGCACAATAAAACTCCCTATGTCTTTCAGTTTAATTACTCCTGAAGCATTGCAATTGTAACTTTTGAAACTATCACCTTTTCGTTTGGCTCAAACTTCCCTTTTTTGGTGCTTAGTTCCTTGAAGAACTTTACATAAGCTGGAATGTTCCTGATCACACCTAACAAAGGCAGATTAATATTAAATTTGGAGAACATGTTATATAGATAATAAAATTGGATACCTTGTTTCAAGTCTTTACGGTGGCTCGGATATGGGATCGGTGATCTATAAGGATTATTCACTATATGCAGTCTTGCAGTTGATTGCATGCACCAGTTTTTCACCTTTCTGAACACAACTTGAAAATTTGTCATGCCTATTGATTTCTTCATCATTCTACTCACCTTCTTCATTGGCGAGGCTATCCTCCTCTTGATTACCTACACCAGATATATTAAAAGGGATCTCAACATGATTATTAATCAACTTACCATTTCTCATAATAGTAACTGCTTGGGATTGCTCGGGTTAACTAGGCAATTTCCCTTTCTAACTATTGTGCATTTGAGCAACAAGTTGCCTTACTTGAGTCTCAATCCTCCTCATAGACACTTCGAATAAGTCAAATCTCTTATTATTTGTTTCTTGATTCTGATTTGTTACCTGAATAATGCATTCAGACTTTCCTCCAAAGAAGCCTTACTCAGTAGACTCTAATTTAAGGAATGCCCCTAAAACTACTTTTTCCTCTAAAAATTCTAATATAGTGTTTGCATTGCATTGGTGGATTATTGGTCTTCCATGAAAAATTAGGGTGGTTTCTCTAACCAGGGTTGTAGGTGTTCAAATACAAATCATTTCACACCCTTAATTGAAAATCACTAAGCGAGTTCACTTATTCTTCCGCCCCTGCAAAATATTCGAAAGAATACCAAAAAAACATTAGCTTCATGACCATAAGTTCCACATATACCACATACCTCTTGATTTGGAACATTTTAGGGTGACCTCATTGTTAGCATATTTACATGCTTTGTCAACTCAGCCAATTGCACAACCATTTTTTGATTTGAACTCACTTTATAAACTCCAACTCTTCTCCCTTTCACACTCTTTTATTGAGAATTGGTCCCTAACATTTTGAAGATTTCATATATTTCTTTGGCAGTCTTCTCTCCCACAACTCCTCCTACAGTATTGTCTACCGTGTATTGACATTGTTTGGTCAATCCATCTTAAAAGAACTAGTTCTGCATGTGAAGTGGAAAATGATGGTGTGGTCATTGTAATAGCAGAAGTTTGAAGCATTTCCACGCCTGATGGAATGGTTCTACCTCCATCTAATTGAAGGTAGCTATCTTTGTCCACAACTTAGAAGTCTTCTGATGGGAACAAAATTTTCCCATAAATTTGTTGTACACTTCCTCCCATGTAGTCAATGAATCGGATGGAAGAGTCATCACCCATGCCTTGGCCCAATGCTTCAATTTATAGAGGAAGCACCTCATTTAGAGTTGATCTTCATTTAGGCCATCCAATGGGAATGTTTGAAGAGTGGTATATAATTCTCGAATGAAGTTTAAAGGGTCTTTATTAGGAACCCCACAGAAAAATGGCAGCATGTTTTAGTGTATGCTCTTCAATTCATAGTTTTTTGTTGCCTCTACTAAACGTATGCATGAATTGGCAGTATTAATTACTGGTCTGGCATAGTCCTTCATTACTGGTTGCCTTTCACCAAACTCTTGATCTTTAGGCTTGGTTTCCTTAATATTGTCTTTAAAGTCCCATTAAGTTCCTCTTATCTAATGTACATTTTCAATAAAGGGAACAAGTTCGCCTTCCCGAGACCTCCTTCATTTCATAAACCAAATAAGAAAAATAGCGAATTAATAAGAAAATTACTAAAACAACTCAGTGAAATAACATGACAAAAATGTATGTATGAATAGACAAAACAATCAAAATTAAATTGAGTGCAAACACTAAACATATCCTCGACAATTGCGCCAAAAACTTGTTGCGCCAAAATAAGTTCTAATAATACCTAGGCTACCCTACCCACAAGTATGTGAGGTAGTTGTGGTTGATTACCCAAGGTCGTCTCCTATGGAGGTGAAATTAGTCCACTCAAAATAATCTTAAACAAAATAAAATCGATGCAATTCTAAACATTCTATCCTGATTGTTGAGTGAAGGCTTTAAAGAAAATCACAAAATTAGAATGAGAAGTAAACTGATTTTACTAGAAGCAAAAACGAATAGATTAATCAAAGTGGGAAACTTTTGATAATTAATCTAACTAATTTAATCTCTAATGCATGACAAAAGGGAAATGACTGGCTAGTCGTCTTATAAAAAATTAACAGTTGGGTTCTAAGATCAACTCGAATAATAAATTAAATCTAATGATCGGGTGTTTGATGTGTATAAGTTTTAATTAATAACGAAGTTTTAATTAATAACCCTCAATAATCCATAAGAGCATAGTTCTTTAGCATGTGCCCACGAGGAGGGATAATCTAATCCTAAAATCTAAGGGCAGAAACAATAAAAAAATTCAAATTGAATCAAACTAAAAATCAGAAATTAATTCAATCACTTTAATTAAATTAAGAATCATCACAAAAATACTAATTACTAAGCAATTGCAACATACCTAAGAATCAACCTAAGGAAATTACTAATTGAGAGAAATCGAATTTTACCTATCCTTAATCCTAACCTAACTGATTATGAATTACTAGATTATTGGTTCTAGACTATCATAGGGTTGATTACTCTCTCTCGAGTTATAAACATTAACCCTAAATCATAAGCCCGAATCAGATTATGGAGGTCACAATCTCTCAATTTACAACCTATCCAAAACCCTAATTAGTTCTGAAGTTCTTTAATAAACTATCGGAAACCTATGTAAGATCTATCTTCGCACAATTTACCAATTTGATTTATTTCTAATATCTATTAAATCACTTCACTCTTGTTAGCTCAATTTAATCGTTTTTCATTCGATTCACCCTCTCAATTTATTATCGAATTATGCAATCGCAGAATTAAATCACAATAAATCCAATAAACATATAAATAATCAGATTTCATTAATTTAAGAATAAAACTCTGAAGGTGAGTTTAGAACATCATCAACATTCTAGATGTTATCATCAACTATCTATTCCAATTCCATTCAATAATAAAATTGAAATTAAATAGGAAATACAATCTGAATGGATGATAGGAGGTAGCGACGTCGGGACACTCCTAATCTAGGAAGTACGTCAAGTCAGCTTCTTCTCCTCTTCTCTCTTCCTCTATCTCTTGATGAATTCTCTTTATGGTTTCTCAAGGTGGCTAATGCAAAAGCTCTCCTCCTGCCTCTTTTTTTTTGTTCTTTAAATAACATTTTATGTTCTGAGCAGTCCTAGGTTTTTTTGCAATTTGAAAGACAAAAAAATTTGTTGAAACTTAACATCTTTTAGTGTCTGTGTGTTTGCCCGATTTAGGCCATGATTGTGGGTTACATCCGAGCCTTCTGTCACGATCGTGGCATGTAGGCCACGATCGTTGGCTAACTCTGGTGCTTCTGTCATTCTCGTGGGTTGTTGTTCAGCCTAAATGTCTTTGAAACTTCTCCATCCTTCGATGTTAACCCTGAATCATTAGCAAACACATCAAGGTACCTCAAAAACATAATATTTAAGCTTTAAGACCTGTACTAACCTATAAAACACAAATAATTAACAAACTAACATAATTCTAACCTAAACACATGCTAAATGATTGAATTAATAGCTAAACATATATCAAAACTAAGCCCTAAAACACGATGCAATTTACACTTATCATCTAACTTTTGTATTTGACAAATTATCATCCAAATTAATTATAGGAACCTGACTACTAATTACCACTTAAGTTAATATATTTCTAATTTTTAACTTAAGAGTCTATAGTTTTTCGTTCCAAATTAAACTTCTTTTCTCGATCCTTCATTTAATAACGAAATGATGCAAAGTTTGGTCATGCTATTACATCCATTCAGATCAAAAACTATAGCAAACATAAGTTAACAATATAGCCCCTCAATCATGCATGTTTAACTAAAAAAGCTACAATAATTGTCAAGAAAAAGAGATCAACCCATCATGAAAATAACAAGATTCATCATCTTTATCTACTTCAATCCCATCTTTACTAGTATAAGAGAAGTATTAAAGCAACAAAACCAGTAAATAACCAAATGAACTATCAAAAGCTATTGAGTAAGTGTCAGTTAAGCTACAGAATAATGAGTCTAGTAAAATAACAAAAAAACAACGCAACAAATAAAGAACATAATAAGTAAGCAAGGATTGAATGAGGGAGTTGTTGTGATCTCCTGCCCCTCTCAAGTTTCCTGCATTAGCTCTCGCCTTCTGCTTCTGCTTGTTCATCTTCTTCACGTTGTTTCCACCTCTCTATTGTTCATCTTCTTCACCTCACCTGACTCTCTTTGTTCTCTTATCTCTAGTCCTTTTCTTTCCCTCTATCTGTCTTTGTTCCAGAATTTCCCCGATGAGTCCCAGTGTGACTGTGTGTGCTATAACCCTCTATTCCCTTTGTATTTGTTGTATGACTCTAGGTTTAGGGTTTCGAGCCATCACCCCTGCAGCTGTCACGTATTAGAATCAGAGTGAGTGTCATGGGAGTGACTATGTTTGTCATCCCCGTGAGGGCTGGTCACCATCATGAATAAACTTATCACGGTGGTGTCAAGTGTAGTCACACCGTGACTTAACTTGTCAAGGTGGTGACAAAGTTTGGTCACCACCATAACTAAACTTGTCACGATGGAGACAAGTGTAGCCACCATCGTGACTTAACTTGTTACGGTGTTGACACCTTAATCACCATTTTTCTTTTCATGCAAAATTTACATGAAGTTTCATTTTTCATGGAAAATTCACAAAATAATCAATTAACATGCATGTAATATTCACACCATTTTCACTCAATTCATCTCTCATTTGGATTAAAACATAAGAATTTGAACCAAATCAAGGTATAAAGGCAAGCAAAGTCGATAGAAGTTAGACACAACATGAAGCATAATAAGGTATAAGAGCTTTTTGATTTACCTTAGAACTATAAACCTATAATGAATGCAACAATTATGTTTCACAGCTCAACTCAAGCTCACACACCACAAACTACATCAAGCATATATCACTCACAAAAGTTGAAAATAAACAAGACTTTGTAACTATAGGGAGCGAACCTTGAGAACTACATCTCCCTCATTCACATTATACTCAAGTAAACATTTCATTACAACTTTTAGAGGAAAAATTAATAGTGAGTAACTTTGCAAAACATTTGCATTTCCTCCTTGATATTTTTACAGAGTATGTTAGAAAATGTTTAGTGTGCTAGCAAGTCAAGGCTGAACACCAGGCACCTTCAGGCAAGCTTAAACCTTTGCCTATTCCAGAATGGAAGTGGGAAAATATTACTATGGATTTCTTGATGGGATTGCCAAGAACCAGTAGGAAGCATGATGCAATATGGGTGATTGTGGATAGGCTAACTAAGTCTGCTCATTTCTTGCCAATTAAACAGACGGATTTGTTGAGTATGTTGGCCAAGAAATACATATAGGAAATAATCAGACTTCATAGGATTCCAAGTTTGATAGTTTCGGATAGAGAACCCAGGTTCACCTCCAGGTTCTGGGAAAGTTTACAAGAAGCTTTGGGAACTAGGTTGGACAATCGGAGAGAACAATTTGGACGTTGGAAGCAATGTTGAGAGCTTGTGTTATGGATTTCAAAGGCTCATGGGATGATCATTTTCCTTTAATTGAATTTGCCTATAATAATTCGTATCACTTAGGACTTCAAATGGCACCTTATGAAGCTTTGTATGGTAGGAGGTGCAGAATCCCTATTTGTTGGAATGAGGAAGGTAAAAGGAAACTTGTAGGGCCTGAGCTGGTGCAAGTCATAGTGGATAAGATTAATTTGGTGAAGCAACGAATTAAAGCAGCTCAAGACTGAATGAAGAGTTATGCTGATGCACATAGAAAGGAAAAGGAATTTGAAGTTGGAGACAAAGTGTTCCTTAGAGCTTCTCCATGGAAAGGAGCCTTGAGATTTGGTAAGAAGGGCAAGCTTAGTATGAGATATATAGGCCCTTATGAGATCATTGAGAAGACTAAGCCTTTGACATATAAGTTAGCTTTGCCACCGGAGTTATCTAAGATTCACAATGTCTTTCATGTGTCAATGCTGAGGAAGTACCAGTCGGATCCTTCGCACATAGTTCAACCTTCAGAGGTTCAGTTAAGGGAGGATTTGACATATGAGGAGCAACTAGTGGAGATCCTAGATTCGAAGGAAAAGGTTTTGAGAAACAAGGTTGTGAGATTAGTTAAAGTATTATGGAGAAACCATTCGACTGAGGAGGCAACATAGGAGCCTTTGGAAGCCATGAAGGAGAAATATCCACACCTCTTCAATGCTTCAGGTAAGAATTTCGTGGACAAATTTTTTTTAGGGGGGAAGAATTGTTAGACCCCGGAAAAATTTCTTTAAGTAAGTACGATTTTAAATAATTTCAGAGTTTAGATAGATTTAATTTTTGGAACTATAATGGTGTCATGGTTGGTAGGATTTGTTGATTGGATAAATGGAAGTAAAGTGTTGACATGATAAGGGTGTCGAAGGACATTTTTGGGAGTTCACTTGAGCACAAAAGAGCATAAGCCTAAAAGGAAGGGTATGATGGACTTTTTGGGCTTATTAAGGGTAGAAATAAAAAAAGATGTGTTGTTTTGCTGGTTAAGAGGGGGAAAACGTGAATTCAGAGGGAGAAGAGTGAGAAAACAAAATTTAGAGAGAGAAGAGAAGGGTTTCGGTGAAAGAAGGGAAAGATGAGAAATCAATTAGTTAAGGTGGGTTAACCATCTTTCCTATTGCTCGATGAAAGGAATAAGTTGGGTTGGAAGAAGTTGGCTTTTAGGAACCTAATTGATTTTATGGTTTCTAAGCTAGGTCTACGGTTTTCAATTTGTATTTGTTGAAATTGTATGATTTTCTTTTAAGTTATGAATTTGTTTGGGATGTTGTATTGATTAGAACCTTGGTTATTGTAGGGGACCAAGGGAATCCTACCCAAGAGCAAAAGGAAAGGCAAGCTTGACTAGGTTTCCGCAAGCTAACTAGGTGGGTAATATGTTTATAGTTTTGTGTGATTGGGCAAAATCTTGCCTATATGTGAACATGTGTTAAATGTTATGCATTAAAAAGATGCAAGACATTTTGATTAATTATGCGATAAATTGTTTGAAAATGATTTGTTGGAATTTATAATGATTCTAATTTTGTTATGCCTCGATACCTGTCATGGCATTCTGTATAAATGAAAAGGAAGAAGAAAAAGCATGAAAGCATAACATTCTGATAACATGATTCTGAGCATAATTATATGCTTCTGTTTGGCCGAGAGTGGAACCATTCTTTTGCTCACGTGCATGTTGACAGGAGCCTTCTCCCGGTTGCCTTCTTGTGGCATATGAGCTCTGAAATGGAATCATTTTGTTTATGGGGTAAACTTTGGTTTCCTCATTCTGTTCCATAGAACCCTTAAGCCGTTTGTTGTGCATTGCATCTTTAAATGATCAAGCATGAAGCATACTGAGTGTTATGTGATTGAGCAAAAATTGATGAATGTTTAAATTGCTTGAATAAAGTATGAATGCCAGCTAGATATATATATATATATATAGACACATATGTGTGTGTGTGTGTGTGTGTGTTCAATTTTGGTCGATTGCCATGGCTATAAATATGCTAGCCACTGAGCGGCGTAGCTCACCCCACCACTTCCTTCTCAGGTGCAGATCAAGAAGATCAGCGATCCTTGCAGGGCAATTGGATACTCCCAGCTAGCTAGGCGTCTTTATATTAAGTTTGTAACATTTTGTTAGCTTTATAAGCATGTCAAACATTGAGCATCCATCTATATTTGTATTGAGCTTCTAATGAGCGTGATGATATGTAGTTAAAGCTAAATTCAAATTGTGTTTGGTTTTGTAAATGAAATATGATTACTTTTGCTTATGATTTTCTAAGCTTTATATATGATTTCTTTTGTTTATGTTTTCAGGTCTATTATAAGGGTAAAGTTCGTGTCCCCCAAAGTTAGGATGTGAGGTAGATTCAGTTGAAACACCTTCTCGGACGGTGCATCCTCTTAGTTGCATCGTCTCATTTTGACCTTCCTATCGTCTTACTTTGACCTTCTTATCATCTTAGGTTGACTTTTGTTTTGTCTTAGTTTAACATCTGTTTCGTCTTAGTTTTGTACCTAAGACTCTTCGTCTTAGTTTTGTACCTAAGACGCTTTGTCTTAGTTTTGTACCTAAGACGCTTCGTCTTAGTTTCTGTTTCATATTAGTTCTGTACCTAAGACGTTTCGTCTTAGTTTTGTACCTAAGATGCTTCGTCTTAGTTTCTGCTTCGTCTTAGGTTTGTGCCTAAGATACTTCGTCTTAGTTTTTTATCTAAGACTCTTCGTCTGAGTTTGATGTCGCTCCGTCTTAGATTTGTTTCGTCTTGGTATTCCACTTCCTCTTAGTTTCTGATTCGTCTTAGTCTGCTTCGTCTTAGTTTTTCCCTCCGTTTTAGTTCCGTTTCGTCTTAGTTTTTGTGCACTGTTCATTTTATTCCTTCTATTCCATTCTTAATTCTTTTAGAGGCCGAATCTAACTTCTAGATCTTTATAAAAGTTGTGCCCCAAAACGAAGTCAAACCGACTTTTGTAGTGAGAGGTATGGCAATTACGCCAAGGCGTATACGATTGAGTAGAGTCTTAGCCAGGTATCTCAATAAGGTAACCCACAAACGTTTTTTTGACTCCGGTTCGATAGTTGGGATTCGGGAACGGGGCCCAATAGCTTGCCTAATTCCCCATACTCATGTGATGGTGCTTTTTCCCTAGAACTCTTTGAAGTAACTCCTTTGTTCTTTGATGCAGACTTCCCGTCGTTCAAAAGTGATTCTTCCCTAGAGCTCTCAGATTTCTTGTTGTTATTCGGATGTAAAGGCAATTCTCCACCATCAATCTCCTTATCATATTCGTCTTCTTCCTGATGATTAAACCTCACTTGTTTTCCACTTCGAAGAGCAATTGCATTTAGACTTTTTGGATTCATCACAATATTAGAAGGAATTGTTCCACTACTTCTTGCTTGGTTCTCGCTCATGTTGTTAGACAATTGAGTGACATAAGAATTAATATTTTCCGCTTTCGTCTCCCATTTCTCCATTCTCTTTTCTAATGCATTGAACCGAGCGGCATTCTTTAAAGAATCTTGTTGAATCAAAGAAGCTATGGTGTTAAACTGATTATTGTTAGAATTCCGTTCTTTCTTCATCAAAGTCATCATATTTTGCAGCAGCTGGTTGGTGTCCTCCTTGGGTGGGACAGTCATGATTTACTGCTAGTTGGGGAACTGGTTGGTGGAAGTACCAGTTCCTCCCTTTGTTGAAATCTATTTTAAGCTCGTCCCTCTTTATGCCTCCAACTAAATCTAGGGTTGGCCTTCCATCCCTCATTGTAAGTGTTAGAGTAGGGGTCCTATTTCTGATTTGTTCTTCCTGGATACACTGCAGACACTTCTTCACACCAACTGGGTCAAATGCTAGATATGTGTATTATTGACCCACACATTTCACAACTGGGTGTAGTAAGATCTGTGAAAGATATGGGGCGATGCACATTCAAAATTTTCAACTTGGCTGTGATGAAGGATAATTGTGATGTTATTCTGCTCTCCAAAGACTCAACTTTTGATTCCAAACTTTCCATTCTTTTGGCTTGGGCTGTCGTGGTGCCCAACTCATACACTCCTTGGGTTTCTTTAACACTGTATTGTTGATGATTAAGAGTCATCTTCGTGATTAAATCCCATACTTCCAAAGCTGTAAGATCAATCAAAGAACCTCCTGATGTTGTATCCAACATACCGTTATCTTGACTTTTTAGCCCATCGTAAAAGTACTGCACTAACTGCCCATCAGGTATCTGGTGATGGGGGCATCTGGACAGTAGATCTTGGAAGAGATTCCAATAATCGTAAAGGGATTCATCATAATCTCGTCATGCTGAATAGATCTCCTTCCTCATCGATGAAGTTCTGGAAGTTGGAAAGTACTTCTCCAAGAAATCTTTCCTTAGATTGGCCCAGTTATGGTAGGCATTCTCCACATGCCTTGGAAGACTCATGTAACACTCTCTTGCTTTTCCTTCCAAGGACAAATGAAAATCCTTCCATAAAACTTGATCAAGTAAAGCTCCCATTGGTTTCATACTCTAACAGATCATAGATAAGGATTGCAAATACATGTAGGGATCCTCTCCTACCAAGCCATGAAATTGAGGAAGACAGTTAATTAGTAATCCTTTCACTTTAAAATTAACATCAAAATTAGGACAAGCAGCAATAAATGGGTCAAAATTCACATCAAAAGTTGTTGCTTCCCTAATGGTTCTCCGTCTCTAATTTCCATTATTTTCTCCAGCTGTCTCATGTTCCCCATTTCTGCCATTATCACCATTTCTAAGTTGGTTAGCATGAAAGTTAGGATTTTGTATAAAAGCTGGGTTCTCAGCCATAATCACTCTTTCTCCCGACTCACTCTCACTAGTTGGCTGACTCAACTCCTCTTCCATAACTACCTTACTTTTCTCTTGTTCTTTCCTCTCCTTTCTAATCTTCCTTAAGCGTCTCTCAATTTCAGGTTGGAAAGGAACAAGTTTGGCTCTCCGGGGCATGCACAGAAACAGTTCAAATGAAAGACAATGTAACAAAATTGACTCACAACTACACAAAGTCAAATAAAAGGTGAGATGTGAAGGATGCGAGTGTATGGTGTGTAAAACTATGTATGAAAATGCATATGTGTAGATCAACAACTAATCAAAGAAAATATTTAAAAACTATGTGAGTGCAAAAAGAATACTAAGTAAGAAAAATCTAATTGTGGAAGTATGTTTTTATTTGTGTTTTCAAAATTTTATGCTATACAAGGAAATATTAAAAACCTACACTATTGAAAAGTATGAAATAAAACTATCCAAAATGAAATCTAGAAGAGAAGGTTCTTAACCTCAAGGGCAAACAAAAATACCAACGACTAACCTAAAGAAAACCAATTGCTTGGCTCTCCGGCAATGACGCCATTTTGATCCGCAGATTGTCTTTGGGTTTAAACCTTGGAAGCTGAATCAAAATTTTAATTCCAAGGAATGCACTATAGAGTGCAACCTCGGGTCGTCTCACTTAATCGGAACCTAATGCAATGGGTCTAAGCTAGCCTAATTATCATGAAATGCTAACTAAATTGGTTAGGAGGGGTTTTGGATCTTTGAGAAAACTGACTAAATTGAGCTAATTGAAAGAAAAGTATATAAAAAGGTATTTTTGGATTTTTGGGAAAGGAAATGGAGAACCCAAACGATGATCAAATATGATAAAATCCTCTTGAAAAATGAGCTTTGGCTATCATAGTTCATAACAAATCTTTGTGGGGGTAAAAATCACTAAGTTTTTAAATGATAAACCTTAAAGAACCTTTTAAGTCCAAGGTTTTCATCAATGAACTCCATTTCTTAAAACCTTGTTGAATGTATCTTAGTGTGTATAATGGGTAAGTTAATGCAAGTGGTCACTTGGGATCAAGCATCATCTCAATATCAAACATAACTAGGCAGATAAAAGATAATTAACAAAATCACCAAAAAGACATATATGAGACTTCGTATATTAAAGCTCCAAGTTCTACACCAACAAATCCTATAACACAATGCATTGTTCAAAACTTGATTAAACTATAATCAAGATAATCCAACTACAAAGCATAAATCATAACAATGTAGTTAAACTTGAATAAACTACTCCCTTTTGAAGCCCATTGAACTCAAGTCATTGCTACATCTTCAAGAGGAAATGGTACTTAGCCAAGCATCGCTTCGGGAGCACTCACAACTAGAAACCCACCAATAGCATCCATGGTTACAGCAGCAGATGATGAAGGCGGTAATGAAAAATGGAAAGAAGTGATGGATGAAGGTCAAGTTTAGTCGACAACTTGGTAGCCTAATTTAGTAGGTTTTTAAATGTAGGGTCGGTGGGTCGGGTCACATAATGAGTGATTTTTCTAAATATGGTTCGAGTTTTTGACGGTTCACTGCAGTGACAAATAAGTTCGCTGCAAAGTACTTTTCCCGAAAGGTTTTGCGTCATTACTGGATCCTTTGCCGCGGTGAAAGAATTAATTTTTGTCGCGGCGAACTTTTCTTGAAAGTTCAGCGTGGATTCTTTATGTTTTGCCCCGACGACAGATCTACTTTGTCGCGGCGAATGTCCTGTAGCGCCTTTTTTTCTCTTATTGACTTCACTTCAGCCTGCTTTGACTTTACACCTTCTACTTGAGTCCCTTCTCTTTGAGATTCCTACAATCAATAATGGTAGTTTGTAGTATCAATTGTTCTCAAAAAAATTAATTAGTGCAATTACTACTGATTTGTGACAATTTTAACTATCAAACCATATAAAATAAAAGTACATACTCAAGAATCAATTTAAGCACAAAATCAAGAATTAGGAGTTAAAAAGTATAGTAAAAGCCATGAAAGTGTCACCAAACCATTCTCATCTTTATTGAAAAGGAGTAAAATAAGAATTCCCAAATCCTACTCATGTTTGGTCTCTTCCAAGTGTTCACTCATTTCAAACAAAAAGACACAGACACTCAAACAAAATTAGAAACCTACTCTAACACAAAAGATGAACAACTAAGAATTGAAAATCATGGGTTACTTCCTATACAACACTTTGTTTCCCTTTGGTAGCTTGACCTTCTTTGTTGGCTCATGGTGGTTTAAATGGGTCATATGATGGTAAATCCATTAGAACTTTCATAAATTGCACCCGAGCTACCGGACTATGCTTCTTACCACCTTTCTTTTTTGGTTTTTTCTTCTTCGAGTCTTTTTCCGAATTGGAGATTGCTCTAATGAGTTCTTACAAGGATGTCCTAGCCCCACTTCTTCACATGATTCATTTCTCTTCATAGCACCCATATATTTAAGAGAATTGTTTTTAATTTTATACACTTTAAATGACACTTTTTCATTCCCCACTCTTAAAGTCAATTCACCCTTATTAACGTCTATGATAGACTGGAGGTGGCTAAGAATGGCCTCCCTAGGATCATAGGTGTCTCCACATATTCTTATATGTCTAATATTACAAAATTTGTTGGGAAGGTTAATATGTCTACTATAACCAAAACATCCTAGATCATACCTCTTGGATGGTAGACTGATCTATTGACCATTTGAACATGCATTCGAGTAGGCGTTATATCTCCTTACTCCATCTTCTTTTACAATGTATAAGGAATCATACTTACACTGGCTCCTAGATCCGTAAATGCCTTATCTATTCTAACACTACCAATAATGCATGGGATATAGAAATCTCCCAAATCATCTTGTTTTTAGGGTAATGCTATCACTTCATTGGAGTTCTTTGTGCTTAGCAATTCAATCTCTAACTACCCTTTTATAGATTCGTTCGAGTGAGTTTCACTTTTAATTGCTCCATTATATCCAAAACTTCTTTCAATTCAGCTTCCTTTGATTTCCTTATTCCATGAATAGGGTATGGAATCAGAGGCTGATTTCTTTTAATTTCAGTCAGGTTATATTTAACTTGTAGGGAACCTTCATTGGTCTTTCACCTTCCTTCTTATCCATCAGCTTTAACTTGATTAGACTTATCTTCAGTAGCCTAGTTGATCACCATTATTCTTTCCTTTGTATTCATCACAGTGTTACAAGGAAGAGTTCTCCCACTTTATGCCGACAACGTGTCTGCTAACTGACTCATTTGGACTTTTAAATTTTGTATGAATGAGGCGTGATTCTTTGTCACTTGTTCAAGTTTTCCTTCTAGCCTCTTATGGGCATCTTCCATGCCCCTAATATTTTCCAAAATCTTATCTAGCTTAGAGTGCATTGAATTTGCGTTCTCCTATGGGAAACTAGGTGGCCCTTGAGGTCGAAATTCACCTCCTGCATTGTTTGACCAAGAGAAATTCGACTGATTCTTCCACATAGGATTGTACGTGTTTGAGTAAAGGTTGTTCCTCCGTCCTTGACCATATTGAGCTCCCATATAATTCACTTGTTCTAGTTTATGATCCTTCATTAGGACACAATCAATGGTGTCATGGTTTATTTGCCCACATAGCTCGCATTGTTGCTGAATAACTTTCACAGGAGTTGAGGAAAAAGCCTTCATATTTTTTGGTTGTTAAGTCAAGTTGTCGATCTTAGCTTGCATTTCTGTAATTGGGTAAACAACTAAAGCTCCTTTTTTCTCACGAAGGGTTGTGGGTTGTCTAATCCTATCTATTGTCCAAAGATAACTAATACTAGCCATTTCTTCCAACAACTTTTCAACTTCATCCACCATCTTCCTCATTATAGATCTTCTTGATGCTGCATCAATGGTGCCTCAGGTAGGTGGGTTCACTCCATTATAAAAAGTTTGTAAAAAGAACTCCTTAGGTACGTTATGGTAAAGGCATCTCCTCTGTAAATTTTTGCTCCTTTCCCAAACTTCATATAGTGATACCCCATCACTCTGCTAAAGTTTTGTAATTTGCTTTATGATTTTAGTAGTCTTCATGAAGCAGAAGTACTTGTCTAAGAATGCACACATTAATTACTCCCAAGTTGTTATATTTGTAGGATTGAGTGAATGATACCATACCTTTGCTCTATCCCTTAGTGTGAAAGGTAAAAGTCTCATCCTAATGGCATCTTTCGACATTCCATGATATTGGAAGTATCACAAATTTCTGAGAAATTTACTATGTGCGCGCTAGGATCCTCATTGGTTAGTCCATAGAATTGCATATTTGTTTTCAACATTTTTAGTAAAGTTAACTTCATTTTGAATGAAGGTGCTTGAATAAGTGGTTTAGCAACACCTTGATTGGTCACATTAAATCCCTGTATCATGAAATCCATAAGGGTCCGCGGTTGATTCCCTTGGTTTCCTCCTCGTGAAAACTCTTAATGAAATTCCTTAACCATGGTTGCTTCAGTATTCTCTTCTTATTCACGTTTAGCTCTTTGGATTGCTCGCTCTAACTAGGTGATGAGACGTTTTAAACTTTTGTCTATCTAACTTGAACTCCTAGTAACTTTTGTGTTCATACAATTCCACATACATAAGAGTGGAGAAAACTCCTTAGACTAAAAGAATCAAACTAAACGCACTAACTCCCCTATAACGACGCCAAAAACTTGTTGAGCAACTATTACTTCTAATAAAATCCCCATTATTTGCATGTATATGGATCGTAAACTTGTAGTATTAAAGGTATCGATCTCTTGAGGAGTTAGTGAACTAATCTAATTTTAAGTTATCTAAGGCCTAAAAGGATTATTAAAAAGAAAATAAAAACTACATAGAAAAGTAATTCATGAATATGGATTGATTGAAAATTGAATAGTAAAATTAACACACAAGTTAACATACAAGGAATCAAATTGAGCACCACCAAATTAACAATAGGAAATTGCATAAGAAAAATTACCAAATTATGAGAAGGGGCTTTATCCTATCATCAATACTAACCTAGTCACTTTTGTGTTAATTTTGTTGTCGGTTCTAGACTATCGAAGGATGGATTACTCTTTCTCGTGTTATAATCTCTAATCCCTAATTAATAATCACTAATTAAGTAGAGTTACCGAATATGTAATCTCTAGATTAACAATCAACCCACATCCTAATTAGATTTTAAGCATTTTGTTAAACAACTAGGTCCTCGCACGAGATCTCTCTTCGTATAATTACTTATTTGATTATTTTCGTGGTCTATTAGGCCATTTAACTCTCATTAACCAACCCAATAATTTTTCATGCGATTCACTCTCTTGATTTATTACTGAAGCAAGCAATTACGACAAATAATCACGATACCCAAGTTAATTAACAAAAAAACAACTGGATTAACATTAAATCAAGTTTAAATCCCTAAAGAAGAGTTAGAACATCATTGAATCAAAGTTCATCATCATCAATCCTATCTTGTACACCATATGAAAGAAATAAGAGATGGAAAGAAGAAAATACAACTTAAGGGATTGGAAGTGGAAGCACCTAAGGTAGATCCCCTTCTTCTCTCTCCTCTATTCTCTCCCCTCTTCTTCTTCCTTGGCTTTTTACCAAAATGGAAGAAATGGAGCTCTCTTTTAGGTCTTTTGTCTTTTCCTTATATATCTTTTTCATTTTAAGCAAATATTAGAGTTTACCTAGGCACAAAATTTTGAAATATCCCTCGAAAAGTTACGTTTTAGAAGCTAGTTCGAGCCTGCTGCAACACAGTCCATAATCGTGGAACTTATTTTATTCTCTGCCATGATTGTGGTACATGGAGTCATGATTTTGGTAGACCCACTTGCTTCTGTCACGATCGTCGCACATGGGACATGATCGTGGCCCTGTGTCTTACTCTGAGCTTCCTCCAAAATCTCTCCGTTCTTTGATATTTGATCTGAAACACTAACAAACACATCAAAACACCTGAAATACACAAAATTTAAGCTTAATAGCATGCTCTAACCTATAAGACACTCAAAACACAAATATCTAACTAAATAACACAATCCTAACCTAAACATGCACTAATCATTCAATTTAACAACTAAAAACCTACTAAACTACCCACTAAAATATTATGCAACCTACAACTATCACAACTTTGCTTCACTTTGTGATTCTAGACGATTGAGCCTCCCTGCCATTTGACCCATTTGGTTTTCCACGTTATGTATGCTTGATTTTGTCTCTTGCTGAAATTGTTGCATACCCTGATGAGGCAACTACATACTCTGTTGAAACTTCTACTTACTTTGTTGAAGTTGTTGCATACCTTGCTGAAGCTGAAGATGGTTAGCAGTAGGAGTCTGGATAAATTCATCTAGAGATGTACCTGAACTAGAAGAGGAGGCTCTTTATGGCCTTTATCGCCTTGGATGAAAATGTTGTGCTCCTTATGACTTGTAGTACCCCAACTCCCACGCGACCCGGACCTGACATCGACGGTGATATCCGAGTCCGTGCCCCGCGAGGGTGGTGTGCTACGTCACTCAATCATTCAAAAATCGGTACTTTTTTACCACAAACATATATGCGGAAAATGATATTTGCATTGGGCCCACATTTTTTCATAAACATCTTCATTAAATACAATTTTTCAATAACCGTTCGAGCCCTTTCACAATTAAAAAACACTTGAGTCATTGAGAAAAAGAAAATTATACAAAAATTTGCAGAAAGTACACTTCAATAAAAACTAAAGAAATACAATGCAGACGCGAACTGATCCCGACCTCTATCCTTCACTTGAATCCTGTAGGCATACTTCTGTTGGCCTAACGGGGTATTCTTCTGATCCTGAAAAATATTTGCAAATTTTGGTTGAGTTTTGCGAACTCAGTGAGTGACCATCATCGATGGCTCACCTAGTCACATAGTAAATAATTCACATATTACACCTTATTTCACATTTCACATTATTCCACATATTCATAATATTTCACATTCAATGCACTTAATCTTTCATATTATGCATATGCAATGCATATGAGACTCACTATCCATTTGTTACTTTGTTGTGACCGAGTGCCTGAACTGTCCCGTATCCAGTAGATACCGGGCTCATTGATAACTGTCCCATATAGGGCTTATTAAACGTTGAGCCTGAGGCTCTGAATCACTTTTGAGCTTGAGGCTCTTTTTCATACGTTGAGCTTGTAGCTCTGATCGGTGGCTACTCTGGTCACAACTGCTATTATGTTTCATGCATTCATGCAATGGAATGCATCACTTACATTGCATGCATTTATTTGATCACATTCACTTATCATCGGACCGTAGTCCGGCATTCAACATATAGTTGAGCATTCACTCTTTCACTTGCATGCAATGCACATTCCGAAAACACTTAGCTCATCTTATTCACATACATTGAGCACTTCAATAATTCAGATCAATCATCACAATCATCGGACCTTCTGTCCGGAATCCAAACACAATCAATCACATTCATATATGCATTCATCATATAGAGATCAATGTATACAAAATTCAAATAAAGCAAACAATGAAGTGAGACCATCTAAGTCTGGGAACGCCTGAATGTGGACACTTAACCTACACAACCCATTTATGCAAGACACACATTGCACACTCATCAATAATTGCACACGTATAAGCATTCACTTATTTACAATTAAATAAATGGATCATGTACAATGCATGCTCAATGACAATCTCGAGTATATGTTCTAAAACACATTTTATGCTCATTCCCATTTCATAATACATATATGTCCAATTGAACTTAGATTTACACTTCATTTGTACATGATCATTCTAAATTCTCTTTTCAATCTTTGCCCTTATCATAAGGTCACATCTCAAGAACATTTGGTTACTCAATTTCTTGTCATCTCTTTTCTAACCTCATATGATATCATAATATCCAAAAGCTCATCCAATAGGAATTCAATTGAAAATCCCACAATGCAAAATCACAAAAATTGATTCTAGCATATTTAGACCCAAGCATTTTTTCTAAACTCCATAAACTAGAATCCTTCTAAAAATCCAAATATTAAATTATCATACCTTGACTCTTCACCAAATCAAGAGATCTTTAGCTCAAATGGAAGCTCCTTTTTTCCTCTTACTTTTTCTCTTCATGTACAACTTCAAAATCTCTCTTGAAGACTAAGGAAATTAAAACCCTAGCTTGTTTTCTCTTCTTTCTTTCTTTCATTCTTTTTTAATGTTTTCTCTCTCTTATCTCTTTTCTCATCTACTCATGTTACTTCTCTAGAATGCCATCATTCACGTTTTTCTTCCCCATTTACAAGCAAGACAGTACTTCTTCCAATTATGCCTTTAATGAGTCCAAAAAGTCCATTTTATCCTTCCTTATAGGCTTATGTTCTTTTAAACTTAAGTGTCTTGCCAAAAAT
>JANITX010055591.1:0-20083 GCA_027564395.1 Erythroxylum ulei | reverse complement strand
TGAAAAAAAAATCAAAATCTATGATTGTTCATAAATATTAAAAACAGAACCTATCATTCAGGCATCTTCATCACATTTTCTACATTTTTCCATTTTCTGCACTTCTCCATTTTCTTCTCTAACTGTCATTTTAATCTAACAGTCATTTTAATCTTTTTTCCCACATCACGACACCACCTTACACCTTTTTCCTTAACTCAAAACTCATTTTAGTTCATTTCTAAAACACCCAAAAGATTCACATAATGACACAGTAAAAACAGAGCATACACATCTCATTTCTCCAAAAAATGTTATGCACTCTTTTTATACATATTTTCAATGATCTTTCAAACTAAAAAATTGTTCCAATACCATCTTATGAAATATTGATCATCAAAAATGCAAAAGCAAGATACACAGTATTCCTTAAATTTTTACTCACATTTCAGTATATATATACAACCTCATTTTAAAAACACTAAACTGTTAACTAACGTGATGCATGTTTCATTCTACATATCGTGAAAACCATACAGTACTTAGTTTAAAACTCCAAATTCTTCAAATCCAATACAACATGATCATCAACAGTTGAAGGTTGTAAGGTTAGGTATTTCAGTGACCGTGAGGAAGGTAACACAGTGAAATGACAAGTGAAAAGGGAGAGTAAAATTTGTGTTGTGAGGGTGAGAAATTTCTAAAGTAATGAAGCTTATAGAGGATAAAGAAAGTCACGAAGAGGAAGAAAACAAGATCAAACAATTAATTTGGTCTTTCCAGTAGATTCGTGAAATCAATAATAGGCTTGGCAAGTGACACTTGTCACTTGTCCAATTCTTATAAGTTTAAACTGGGTTCTCTTATTTAACTAGTCCAGTAATCTCTAAATTTTACTCCAATTGTTTCTAAATTTTTCAATATCATTTGACAATAAATCCCAAAATCATTTATAGAATTCTTCACTATCTTACAACTTTTATTTCTCCTACCATTCATCAATTGTCTTGTCACTTGGCATTTTTTCTAGTCCATAAATACTCATAATTTCGAAAATTTCCTAAATTTCACCAAAATTCTAATTCAGCAATTTATACTCTCCAAATCAATTTTCAATACAAATAAACCACAATCCTCAACATAATCACATATATAAATCAATTATACCCGAAAAATGTCAATGAACGCATGTACAATCATTTTAATGTGAAATAATCAATATTCACATATGTGTGTATGTTATATCATACATGAACGTGAAATGCACTTTCTAACTTCACAACAATCTCTCATATACACTATTCTAGGGTTCTAGCCCCTAACATGAGATAATGGGATGTTACAATTCTCCCCTCCTAAAAGAAATTTTGTCCTCGAAATTCTTACCTGATTGTTCGAATAGGTGGGATATTGTCTCCTCATATGTTCCTCCGTTTCCCAAGTTGCTTCCTCAAATAAGTGATTCCTCCAAAAGACTTTCACCAATGGAATTACTCAGTTTCTCAGCTGTTTTGTCTGATAACCCACTATCTTGATCAGCTCCTCAACATAACTTAGGTTACTAGTAACCTCAATCTCTTGAGCTGGTAACACATGTGTTGGATCAGATCGGTATCTTTTGAGCATACTCACATAAAATACATTGTGCAACTGAGACATCTCATTTGGTAAAGCTAGCTTGTATGCTAATGTTCCTATCCTCTCAATGATTTCATAAGTACTAATGTACCTAGGGCTCAACTTGCCCTTTTTATCGAATCTTAAAACTTCTTACCAAGGCAACACTCTCAGAAACTCCCTATCTCCTACACTGTATTCCACATCCCTTTGATGCTGATCCATATAGCTCTTTTGTCTATCTTGAGCTGCTTTAATTCAACTTTGTATCAGTTTCACCTTATCCACAGTATCTTGTATCAATTCTGGGCCTTCAACCACTCTCAAGCCTTCTTCATCCCATTATAGGGGCGACCGATATTTTCTGCCATACAATGCCTCATACGATGTCATTCCGATACTGCCATAATAGTGGTTATTAGATGCAAACTCAATCAATGCTATGTACTGATCCCATGCCCCTTGAAACTCCAATACACATGCCCTAAGCATATCCTCAACAGCATTAATTGTCCTCTCACTCTGTCTATCTCTTTGAAGATGAAATGTAGTACTGAAGTTTAACTTTGTGCCCATAGCGGACTGTAAGCTTTTTCAAAATCTTGAAGTGAATCTGGGATCTCTGTATGATACAATAGACACTGGAATCCCATGTAATCTCACTACTTAATTTACATATCTCCGGGCTAACTGGTCTAGTGAGTTATTCTCTCTCACTAGTAAGAAATTGCTCGACTTAGTCAATCGGTTTACCACAACTCATATAGCATCATGCTGTCTTGGAGTCTTTGGCAATCCCATAATGAAATTCATGGTAATTTGTTCCCATTTCTACTCCAAATAGGCAACGAATGTAGCTTTCCAATCGAAGCCTGATGCTCAGCTTTAATCTGCTAGCATGTTATAACTTAATAACATACTCCGTTACTTGCTTCTTCATTCCAGGCCACTGGAAATGTTGCTTCAGCGTGTTATACATCTTAGTGGTACTAGAATGCATAACATAAGTGGCCATATGAGCTTCCTCAAGAATTTTGTTCCTCAGATCATCCACGTTAGGCACACACAGCCTTTTCTTTAGCCACATTGTCTCATCTCTTAATTCAAACTCAGATTTCAGTTTCATCTTCAATCTCTCAATAAGCTTCACCATTTCAGGATCTTTACTCATAACTTTTAGGATTCTATCATGCAACATCGGTCTCTGCTTCAATGCAACAATTAATGCCTCATTCTGCTCTAGATTCAACTCCACATTTAGAGTTCTCAGTTGAATTAAGCTCAGTAGCCTCGATAACTGAATCTGAGCTACACTGCTGTTCAACTTTCTACTCAAAGCATCAGCCACCGTATTAGCTTTTCCTGGATGATACACAATCATAGTATTTCAATAACTCTAACTATCTCCTCTGTTTCATAGTCAATTCTTTCTTACTCAACAGATATCTCAAACTCTTATGATCAGTGTATATCTGGAATGTCTCTTTATATAGATAATATCTCCATATCTTTAGAGCAAAAACAACTGCAGCAAGCTCTAAATCATGTACCAGATAGTTAATCTCACGAGACCTTAATTGTCTCGATGCATAGGCTATCACCTTGCCATACTGCATCAACACATATTTCAATCCTTGATGCGATGCATCATTATATACGACATATCCTCCAATTCCCAACAGAATAGTTAACACCGGTGCTGTAGTCAACCGATGTTTCAATTCCTTAAAGCTCTTTTAACAATCATCATTTCATCTGAATGCTACATTCTTCCTCAAAAGTTTCTTCAGAGGGATTGAGATCAATGAGAACCCCTCAAAAAACCTCCGGTAATATCCAGTCAATCCAAGGAAACTTCGGATTCCTAATACATACTTCGGAGCTTCCCACTTCATCACTACCTCAACCTTTTTGGGATCCACTTGTATGCCTTGTCCAGATACTATATGACCCAGAAGTACTATTTGATTTAGCCAAAATTCACACTTACTGAATTTGACATACAACTATTTCTCCCTCATAATCTATAAGATCACTCTCAGATGTTTCTCTATTCTTTAAATATACTAAGATGTCATCAATAAACATAATAACAAATCGATCTAGGTAAGGTTGAAATACCTTATTCATCAAAGCCATAAATGCAGCTGGGGCATTAGTTAACCCAAACGACATCACTAAGAACTTAAAATGGCCATACCTGCTCCTGAGCGCACTTTTTAGTACATCAGCTTCTACTATCTTTAACTAATAGTACCATGATCTCAAGTCTAACATAGTGAACACCCGAGCTCCCTGCAACTGATCAAATAAATCATCAATTCTAGACAACCAGTACTTGTTCTTCACTGCTACCGATTCAGTTGCCTATAATCGATGCACAGTCTCAGAGTGCCATCTTTCTTTTTCATAAATAATACTGGAGCTCCCCAAGGTGAAACACTGGGTCTAATAAAATCCTTTTCCAGTAACTCCTGTAATTGAGCCTTCAACTCCTTTAGTTCCATAGGTGTCATCCTATATGGAGGAATAGATATAGGAGTAGCACCCGGAACCGAATCAATCGTAAACTCTGTTTCTTGATCTAGAGGTAAACCAGATAACTTGACAGGAAACACATTCAGGAATATAACTTGACAGGAAACACATTCAAGAATTCCCTAACCACAGGAATATCCTGCACATTCTGCTTAGTTCGAGTATCTATAACGTGGGCCAGATAAGCCTTACATCGCCTTTGCATCAACCTCAATGCACTCACGAATGAGATTAGCCTGGCTGGTACTGCTTGACTAATACCCCGAAAAACTTTTTTCAGCTTATCAGGAGATTCTAATATCACCTCCTTAGTATAGCAGTTCATGATAGCCCTATGAGTAGTGAGCTAATCCATGCCTAGGATAATGTTTATCTCCCTTAACTGTAGTACAATCAAGTCTTCCTCCAATTCTACCTGATCAATTTGAATCAAGCACCTTTTGTATACTTCTCTTATAATTGTGGTACCACCTATCGGTGTACTCACCTCTAATCCATGCTTCAGTAACTCTTTATCACAATGCAACCTAGATGCTAGATGTGGTGCGATAAAAGAATGCGTAGATCCAAAATCTAGCAATGCGAATGCTTCATAATCAAAAATAAGTAACGCACCTGCATCGACATCCGGAGAATCCTGAGCCTCCTGTCTGGTCATGGCATACACTTGGGCCTGAGACATGGTTAGTTGCTCCGCATCTCAGTCTTGACAGAAGACTCGTGGAGCACTCTGTCTCTACCACGGTCTCTCAGTCCAGACCCACTAGCTTGGCCTTGCTGGATAGTAGCTTCACTTACTGATCCCCCTCTCATACCAGACTGGGTTCTAGCAATAATAAGACAATCTCTGATTTTATGCTCAAAAGAGTCACATCGAAAATAAGCTCCCGATAATGTCCAACACTCGCCACCATGCTTCTTCCCACAGTGCTTATAAGTAGGCATTTATGGTGGTTGCCTACTAAAATTCTGCCCTTCAGATGCCTGACCTCTACTAGAGTAACCAAAGCCACCTCTCGGCCTATACCCAGATTGTTTCAATCTTAACTGTGACCGAGGTAATCTACTTTGGCGCTTCCCGAATCTCCTACTAGATTCAACTTGAAATTTCCTAAGTCTCTTCATTCTTGATTCCTGCCTATACTCTGTCTGTCCCTCTCTAATTAGCTGATCAATTATGATCGAAGCAGCTCTTAACTCAGCGAAACTGCTCAAGTTGGTGATTGCTAGCCTTGTCCGAATTTCTATATTTAACCAGTCTTCAAATCTCCTACACTTGTCTTCCTTAGTAGGAATCAAGGTAATAACATACCACCATCAGCTCATTAAACTTGATCTCATATTCCGCCACTGAAAATTTGCCTTACTTCAGATCCAGAAATTCCTTCATCTTTCTGTCCAGGTAGATCTTAGGCATGTAATTCTCCCTGAAGACCATCAGAAAGCCTTCCTACTTCAGGTTACAAGGCCTGGTGGTATTACCTGGAAAAGTCTTCCACCATTGATATGCTGGGCCTTGCAATAAAGAAACCGCATAGTTGAACTTCTCATCCGACTTGCAATCCATCTTATCGAAGATCCTCTCAGTTCTCTCCAACAATCCCTCGACCTCTGCAGGGTCTCTACTTCCATAAAATTCCATAGCCTCCTGCTTTCGCAGTTTGTCATACCTCCTTTCCCTTCTCTCAGGAATTCTAGGAGGTATCCACTCAGGACGAGGTATAGATTATTCTCTACTAGCTCTTGCCGATCCTAGGTTAGTTGATTGTCCATCCTGATCACCTACGTCAGATGAACTATAATAAACAATAACTTCAATTACTACTCGCATTTCTCATGAGATTTTATGTCTATATTCTTATTCTGTCCCCATAGATGCCAAACCATGCTCTGATACCAAAATGTAACACCCCACTCTCGTGAGACACGTACCTGACATCCTGAGTAATATTTGAATACGTACCCCACATGAGTGGCATATTAGAGCACTCACATCACTAACTTAATCATGTCCTCATCATATAAAAACATAAACATCACAATATTTTACAATCGAATTCCTCATTTTATTTCATAAAAACCGAATATGTACATTGAAATTTTTACAAAATCCTCCAAGTATGTGCATCATCAAAACCTAAGACAAAACACGCTACATGAAAGAGGAGTTATTCAAAAATTTCTATCTAATCTTTTAGTCTCAGCTGATCGACCTTTGAGCCATTTTTCTGATCCAAAAGTGCAAGAACTATGCTTCTTGTAGAGTCTCTCTGTCACTAGTGTCCTCTCTTGGTCCTGAAATGTTAACGTTGCAATTTTGGTGAGTTTTGTAAACTCAGTGAGGTAACCATCCTCGATGGTTCACTCAATTCATACAACACATCATCTTATACAAACATAATTCACATCACCTCATTTATCATGTAGCATCACATATCACATTCAGAGTAATCATACTGATCATTTCAACCATTTATAATACACATATCAATTATAAATGCAATGCTCATGAAACTCACTTTCATTTATTATTTTGTTATGACTGAGTGCCTGTCACTAGTCTATATCCCTTGTGGATTCCGAGCCTGTATCAGATAATGTCCCATATCCCTTAGTAGATACCAGGTATAATAGCAACTGAGTTAGAGGCTCTTATCACATGCTAAGCTTTAAGCTCTTTTCATTGGCGACTCCGATCACAACAACCTTTATCTTTCATGTATTCATGTAATGAAGTGCATCACATTCTCATTTTTTTCAATTAATCATATGATTTCATATTCACGTTCAGAACACATTTATTATCGAACCTTGGTGGCATTCAACAAAATTGTTGAGTACCCTTATTTAAGTCAGATTTATATACAAGGAGCACTTCTAATAGCTCATTCATGCATCAAACGCCTCAGAATTTCAAAGTCCGGAATCAACACATTAAAGTTCACATTCATAAGATAAGTCAGAACATAATTTAAAACATACAATCAATTAAGTGAGACCGTCTAGGTTACTCACAGGTTGTTCCAGAAAGCTATTGCCTTGATGTCTCAGAAACATTTGGATGTTGACGCTCTAAATGCTCCTCTATGTCATGCAATATACATTTACACATATCACAATTTGCACAATTATATAAATACTCATTTATGCACATAAGTATGTATGGATTATATATTATGCATGCTTAATGACAATCTCGGGTATATTTCCAATATTCTCATCGCATAATCATTCTTATACCAACACTTACATAAGTATAATTTGAACTTACGCTTACTCCTTAATAAAACAAATTGAATCTAAGTTTATACTCAATTGATCATTCCAGATTTTTCTAAAAATAGGCTTTTAGACCAAATTTGCATGACCAGCACACTTCATCATTTTCATCCTAAATTCATCAATAAATATTTTTCTAATGAATTCAAATGACCATAATTTTTTATGAAGAGGAAGCACAATGTGTTAGGAGTTTGTTGGTTCAAATTTCAAGTCATTTGGAGGTCAGGAGAAGAAGTTATAGCCAAAAGAATGAAGGATGTTCAAAACTGTCACTTTTCGGTAAGCCTTCATTGTCACCATCGTGCTAATCCCAGTCGATAACGCAATGGCACAATGCATGATCGTGCACTGCAAGATGCTTGATCATGCTTGTGCGCAATAGTGCACTCCCTCATTTTTTCCCCTAAAGCACGATCGTGCACTGCCTAATTTCTTCTCCAGATTCACAAACTGCAGATTTTTCTTCTCTCCTTCCTCTCTTTTGCTTAATCTACCATTTCTAACTTATGTCCTCACGATTTCCTCTTCATTCCTACTTCCATTTCAACTCAACTTGATCAAAAACAAATCAAAATCTATGATTGTTCATAAACATTAAAAACATAACCTATCATTCACGCATTTTCATCACATTTTCTGCATTTTTCCACTTTCAGCACTTCTTCATTTTCTTCTCTAACTATCATTTTAATCTTTTTTCCCACATCACGACTTCACCTTACACCTTTTTCCTTAACTCAAAACTCATTTTATTTCATTTCCAAAACACCCAAAATATTTATGTAATGACACAGTGAAAACAGAGCATACACATCTCATTTCTCCAAAAATGTTCTGCACTCTTTTTATACATATTTTCAATGATCTTTCAAACTCAAAAATCATTTCAATACCATCTTATTAAATATTGATCATTAAAAATTCAAAAGCAAGACACACGGTATTTTCTAAATTTTTACTCACATTTCAGTATATATATACAACCTCGTTTTAAAAACACTAAATTGTTAACTAACGTGATGCATGTTTCATTCTACATATCGTGAAAATCATACGATACTTACTTGTTTAAAACTCCAAATTCTTCAAAATCATAAAAACCCTTGCTTTCCAATACAACAGGATCATCAACAGTTGAAGGTTGTAAGGTTAGTTATTTCAGTGACAGTGAGGAAGGTAACACAGTGAAATAACAAGTGAAAAGGGAGAGTAAAACTTGCGTTGTGAGGATGATAAAGTTTTTGGAAGTAATAAACTTACAGAGGATGAAGAAATTCATGAAGAATAAGAAGAAAGCAAGATCAAAACAATTAATTTGATCTTTCTAGTATATTCGTAGGAATAAAGGTTAAGCTTGGCAAATGACACTTGTCACTTGTTCAATTTCTATAAGCTTAAACTAGGTTCTCTTATTTAACTAGTCCAATCATCTCTAATCTTTACTCCAATTATCTTTCAAATTTCAATGGTATTTGTGAATAAATCCCAAAGTCATCTATAAAATTTTCCGCTATCATTTGACTCTTATTTCTATTAACATTTATTAATTGCCTTGTCACTTGGCATTTTTCCTAGTCTAGAAACACCCAAAATTTCAGAAATTTTCTATAATTTCACCAAAAATTCTAAATCAATAAATACACTCTCCAAATTAATTTTCAACATATAAAAACCACAATTCTCAATATAATCACATTTATAAATCAATTATACCTGGAAAATGTCAATGAATGCATGTATAATCATTTTAATGTGCAGAGATCAATATTCACATGTATGTGTATGCTATATTATGTATGAACATAAAGTTCACTTTCTAACCTTTCAATAAACTTTCATGTACTCTATTCTAGGGTCCTAACCCCTTAACATGGGATACGAAATGTTACATTCCATGTTAACCAAAAAAGTTGTTAAATCTGAAAGGATGATGGGCTCTAGAGGTAGTGAACAAGTTATCAATCTTTATAGGGGTATGGTCAGAGATTCTAGGATCTAGGAATTTCGTTGTGCTTCTTGAAAAAGTGTGTAGCCATTCCACATTTACCGAAGTCTTATCCAATTTTTTCCTGATGTGCTAAATGGAACTTTGCTTATTAGTCCAAGTAAACTTATGAGCTCCACCTCCTGCATACAATCAAACAAATCAGAGGAGTAGTTGAGTAGATTGCAATTACCTTCAGCCTCTAATCTAAACAATGTGGTATTAAAATCTCCACACACCACCCAAGGGGCATTTACCAAAGTCTTAATCCTTCTTAGGTCATTCTAGAGGTTTGATCTTTGGAGCATAGTTTTGAATCCATAGACAAAGGTAGCTAAGATTCAAGAATTTTCCATTTTCAAATGAATCTTAGTGTGTACATGTTGTTGCCTTGATTCCAGAACCTCCACTTTCAAAGAATCACCATCATAAGCTAGAATAATCCTTCTATATACATGATTTTGATGGTTAGTAATGAACTGTCAGTTGCTACCTAGACAATCCAATTTTTTTAGATTTACTTCTCTGATTTTAGTCTCCAACATACAAAAAACCCTAGGCTTTTCTTTTAGGACAAAATCCCTTAAAGCATTAAGCTTTGAAGGATTTTTTTTAATTCCACGCACATTCCATATAATCAAAGTCATAGATAGTTTGTTTTCCCCTTGGAGCTTTTCCTATTACTCCTAATACTTTTCCGAGAGATGACCTGATCAAACTGCTCCTCTTGATTACTACCATTTTGCAAATCAACCTTTGATAGACTTTGTTCAATCTGTTGAATAGCCGAAGCTCCTTCTTTTGGATTAGTACCACTATTTTCCAACTCATTTCCTCCTTTGTTCGTTGAAGGCTTGTAGACATCTTCTGATAGATTGTGATGAGCTTCCTTTTGCTGAACTGAATCAAGGCTATTCTCCTTCGGATTACACTCCCTTATTTTTTGGGATACGCTAACTGACTGAACCATTTCTTAGTTTTCTGCTACTTGTTATGCCTCCTCAATCTCTTTGATTTCGCAAACTCATTCTTTTCCATACCCATCACTTCCTAATAGTCCCCTTTAATGAAGACTCTACCCGTCGGTTTCCATTCCTTACCTTGAGCTTTAAGAGATGGTTTCCCTTGGTAAGTCACCAATACTTTGTCTTCTTTAAAAGAGTTTTCATCAGCCAACCTTAGGATAGGGATGTTATCCTTCATTTCCTTAGAGATGTCCATACTCACACATAATCGAGCAAAACCTACTCTATAACATCTCATCACCGATGGAAAGGGTAAAATAGTATTTTGGAACGGGTTAGGAGTGGTTAAAATTGTTTTGCTATGTTCATGCATTTATATATATACGTGAATAGTGAATTTTGCACATGTAATGATTGTACATGCATTCATGGCATTTCCCGGTATATGTGTCTCTAATGTGCTTATTGTGAAAAAAATATGATTTTTGTGCTTGAAAATTGAATTGGAGTGGGTCTTTGTGAGTTTTGCATTTTTGGAGAATTTTAGAAATTTTTCTGGAAATTTCGGGGTACTTTTCTGGACTAGGAAAAATGTCAAGCGATAGAGTGAGTATTTTTCCGGTAGTAGAAATTACTGCCCAATGGCACTGGAAATTTAGATACATGATGGTAGGGTTTAGTAAATTGAGCCATTGAAAATTGGGAGATGATTTATGTAGAAATTGGATTTAGGTTTTGAGAATTACTTTTGTGAAGCCAAACATGGCCTTAACTCCATTAACATTATTTAATTCCACACTTTTCCTTTTTATTCCATACTTCCACGACACTCTCCTTTTCATAAGGTATTTGGTGTTTTAATTGGAAGTTCTCCATCATATGCGTAACCTCACTCTTTCCTCCTTCTTTGTTGATCTTCTTCCTTCTATGTTTTGTTACCAAGCTTCACCCACACTAAAGTTCTTCTACTTTACTTGCTTGCTCTTCTTTGTTCTTTGAAAATCCAAACCTAAGCCTTGAGAGTTGATGACCGTGTATGTGTTGGGAGGTAGAGGATTTAGTGAAAAGGTGAAGAGTTGAAGAATTGGAAGCTTGATAGGTAAGAACATGTTGTATACTATGGTTTTGTAGTTATTTGTGATGTTTGTATATACATTGATTATGAATTGTAATGACACAATGTAAGTTTATGTTTGTGAATGTAATGGGAAGATTTAATCATTTTGAATGCTTGTGAAATGTGTCATGCCCTAAATAAGTTAATGTGATTATTCCAACGTGCCATTTTCGTAGAGTATGTTCTTGAATATCCTTTAAATGTTCAAGCATATGCACTATGGAAATGGTTCATTTCAACCCTCATGAAGAAAGGACTAATTCTACTAAACATATTTGTCAATGATAAATAATTGTACACATTAATTATTTATATTTGTTAGAAATTAGTTGTTTTAGTTGTAGTTTGGAACATTTTCTTTTTTATCATATCCTTATCTATTTCTCTTACAATTTATTATTTATCATTACAATCCTCAGCTATTTCTTTCTTTAAGTTTTCTTTAAGACAACCTTCAACTTATTAATGGCCAATTCAAAGAATCCAATCCAATGCAAAGTCATGTAAATAGCAATATTCTTGGTCAATATGTAAATACCAATGTTAGTCATATATATTGTAAGATACAATTTAGTATAAGCCTATATGGTTAACCATTTTCATGTTATACATTCACCTATTCTATCACAGGAGAATGAAATCATAAGCATGTAATTACTAGTGTAAGTTCTACATATTATGAGACTTTTTTTACACTTTTATGTCATGTTACTATGTTTATGCAATATAATTACCTAATCAATGAATACACTCAATAACATAGTCATGTATAATTAAATTGAAAGCATATTTATTGTAAATCACACTTTAGTACATGCCTACGTGCTCAACCATCTTCACAAAATTCAAAACCAAACAACAATTCCTAATTCAAGGTCTCTTGTTTATAGCTCTCCTACTTATAAAAGGATATGTTAAATAATTCTATTAAAACTACTAATAACGAAAATTTTATTGAAGGGAAAATATTAATTTCATGCTATCGAACACCCAATAAGGGAAAGTGCAACAGTAGCACAGGTGTAAATAATTTCATTTATAAATAATCCTAAAGCCTACTTATGGAAGCACGAAGGGTTCCATTCATAAACACGGAACTTCCTTCTTTATGAGTAAACTGGCTTTTAGTTATCTTTACACTCATGGATGGCATTCCAATTTTCACTTAATTTATTACTTATTTACAATATGAGGTCATAACTTTTATATATAACTACGGTATTCAATGAATGGCATCTAAGTGTAGTTTAGATGATGTAGTCAATATATTCCCATTTAAAAGTGTATCCCTTTGCTTACCAATATTGAAATTTCAGACATCTTGTTAGACAACTTATGTATTATTTTATGATATATACATTTAATTCAATTGTTGTATAATTACATTTAATAAAACCTTAGTGCCATCATTTTTTATAATAATGAACCTTATATACCATGATCCAATTCGGTAATGGTTGTAGTTATCTACAATATTTTTTCAATATTCAATAAATGAGTTAACACATTTGGGAAATCACAAGTTTTCATTAAGTTGTTATAACATCCTTTTGTGAAACAAATCATCTAAGTCTTTGTAACTATACTTTGAGATTATCGTAATTTCATTCACAAGTAACCCACAGTGATATATCCTCCTAAACACTTACTTAGTTTTATAATGGACATGGAAAAGATATACTATGAATGAGTCCCTATTCTTACGAATGAACACTCATAATCCTCTTTAGTAATTCTCCATCTTTATATAACAACACCCTTTATAATGAATAAATATACCTATGCCATAATATCTAGTATGAATATCCCATCACTAAGAGTTCTTTGAATAGCTCAAATTAGGTCATTAGATGAATCCTTAATTTTTGTGAAGGTTGTATACGAAGACTCTCCAGCTTGGTTAAAATTGTTCTCGTACATTGTTATACTTTAAAAATTTTGGCAAGTCAATTTGAAACATTCTCTAGGTTTGTTTCCAAAAATCAATTAAGGAGAATAAATATACAAATTTTTAGGATTATTTTCATAAACAATTTTTTGTATGACAAAAATAAAAAATATATTTAAGATAGATATAATGATATACATCACCATTACTAGTATTTGCAAATGAGTGCATTTCTTAATGATTGGTTAATGCAACTATTACAAAATTTTGGAGTTATTGTTGCTTCTCTCAATCTACATGTTGTAGTTATGGTTTTATTTTCACTCTAGTACAACCAATTATAATTGTTAGAGGGAAGAATAAAATTTGAAGGGAAATAGATTGACATGACCAATTAGGTATGTACCTACCATTGTAGATTAAGTTTCCTTATCAATTTCAAGGTACATCTATGAAATCAAAAATCTATTGGAACATGGAGACATACACCTATTATAGGTGAAATTTTTTTAATTTAATTATTATTTAAATTTTCTAGAAAAATTATTAAATTGTATCCTAACATTTTCACCATAATTCAATTTAAACCTAAATGTTTCAATATATTTAAGAAGAATCCTAATATTTTACAAACATTCAATTTAAACCAGCTAACTTAACTTCTCCATTTACCCTTTGCTACAAAAAGTATACATGAAAATTTTTTTTTGTAGGTCCATTGCCCAATGTAACAAGTAGGCCTAAAAAATAAAATACATTTTCTTGCAATTAACTAAACAACAACATTTAGGTTTTTCCCAAACGTTGTTAGTTGGCTTGGATTCCTGAGTTCTTGTACAAATTTCCTTAAAAGCTCTTACTTCTTTCTTGTTAGTGAAGAAAGAAATCCTTTATTATGATAAATAGTAAACTCCTTAACACAACTTTCTTCAAATCTTTGCATCTCTTCTACTACCAAAGGTTACATTTTTATGCACAGATCAAATGTCTCATAGGTTTTCTCTTCACTATTTTAGACCCATTTTCATCTTCAAAAAATTTTCTAGGGGAAATTGGAGCAGACAATGATGCAAAACTGAAGGATCTCAATATACTTATTTTAAAGCTTATGACTAATCCAAAAGTGGATTGAGGGGAAAGTGACGAACTACATTCATATTTTATGTGCTCTTCACCAATTCCTTTAGAATTTGAAAAATCTTTAAATGAATATGTTTCTCAATTTCCAAAAATTCAAACAAGCTTATGAAATACAACTATAATGTTATATTGGTTAAAAAATAAATGAAAATGCATACAGTTTCATTTATGCTTCTAATATTTCTTACAAAAGCTTTCAATTGTTAATTATTTTCCCTATATGGTCTATACTGTAACATCCTATTTTCCTATGCTAAGGGTTAGAATCGTAGAATACTATACATGAGAGATATTAATGAGAAAATTTAGAAATGCACTTCATGCTCATGCATAATATAGCATACATACACGTGAATTTGATTATTGCACTCATTACAATGATTTGTTTATGCACTCATTTGACATTTTCTGGGTATAAACGATTGTTTAATGTGATTATGATATGGATAGTGAATATTTTGCCTTAAAAATTGATCTAGTGAATTAAATTATTGATTTAGAAGTTTTGGTGAAATTTGAGAAAAATTTGAAATTATGGGTATTTTTTTACTAGGAATAATGTCAAGTGGCAGAACAATTGATAAATGGCAGTAGAAATAAGTGTCAAATGGTAGTAGAAATTATTAATAAGTGACATTAAGATTTAATGACAAGTGTATTTGAAAATTGGGAGACAATTAGAAATTGGAAACAAATGGACTAAGCAATTAAGTGTTATTTAGCATAAATCATTTAAGTGGAAGGTGTCATGACAAGGGTCATAACACCCACCAAGTTTTTAAAACCCACATTGTTGTCCATTTGGAAGGAATCTTTGTTTTCTTTCATTTCTACAAAAAACACTCTCATCTTCTTCATTTTTCTCTCCATCTACGAAACTTTTACGACCATCCATCAAATTGATTTTTGACTTTAATCTTACACTAGCCACTTAAATATATTCGTTGTCTTTCATTTTTACCAAAAACACTTTCACCTTCTTCATTTTTCTCTCCATCTACGAAACTCTTACCACCCTCCATCAAGTTTATTTTTGGCCTTAATCTTGTACTAGCCACTTAAATATCTTGCTATCTTCTTCTTATTGCTAAAAGACCTAACTTATTCCACCTTAAAAATTGATGATCGTGTATGTTGGAGGAGCTAGGGTTTTTAGGAGACTCTTGAAGAAGCTTTGGGAAAATCAACTAAGTAACATATTGATCATCATAGCTTTATTAATGAAGCATATATGATGATAGTTAGTGGTAAATGATCATGATAGAGGAGTTGAAAACTTGGAAAAAATTGAAAGAGAATGGCTAGAATATGTTAGCTGTAACATTTCCACTGGACATGAATCTGTATTTTAGCTATATTTTGATCTGTAGACATCCAAATTGGATGATTTTAAGTTTAAATTAAAATAGAGACATATGGCTATAATTTTTATGAAGAAACAAAATTTGAATTATGTCTTTAAGAGATTCAAAATTTGGATTGAAATTGAGTACAGTGTGTTGTTGTGGTTTGAGAGCATCTTGTAGTATTTTGAGTATAAGTTATAGAATACTGTGCCAAACTGCATGAAATTGTTGTCTTTAGAAACTTAAGCCATAATGAAACATTTTTTTATAAGAATTTATTGCCTAAATACCTCATTTTCTTTGTCAAAAATAGCCATGAAATATTAACCCAAAAATCTGTTTTAAAAAATGAATAAGGGATTTTCAGGTAGTGCACGATCATGTACAAGCATGATCGTGACAAAGAGGAAGCATTTGGTAGTGTACGATCTTGACAGAGAGGATACAGCAGGAAGTTGCTCGATTGTGCATAAGCATGATCATGACAGTGAAGGTGCACTGCTGTTTGACAACTTTTGACACTCTTCACTTTTTTGACCACAACTCCTTCGGACCTTCTATTAACTTGAAATTTGAACCACAAGCTCCTCACTCATTGTAATTCCTCTCCACCAAATTTCATTGTCATCCAAATTCACTAGGAAAGGATTGATAAATGGTTGATTGATGAACTTAGGAAGATCAAGTTTCTCAAGATATGATATATGAATATATCTCCATTTGGAAGTTATGAGTTGTTAATGATATAAAAATGTTCTTAAAAATTCTAATATGATTGTAACGAGATGAGTAATGTGTATCAAGTAAGCATGAATAAGATTTTAGATATTGTGTTATCATATAATGTTAGAATAACATTGGTGAATGATTGAATGATGATATTATAATAATCAAGTGTATTGAGCTATGAACCTTAGTGCATAATTGAGTGATGAACCTAGAATAAATTTGTACCATTGAGGTGTAAACCTAAGTTCAAATAGACATGTATGAGTTTTTAAGTATGAATGATCATAAGGTGTGAATAAAGGAAACATACCCGGATTACTCAAATTGAGCATGCATTATATATAACACATATACATATATGTACAATTGAACGTTTATATGATTGTGCAATTAGTTATGTGTGTGCAATATGTGTATTGCATAAGTTGATACACAAGGTTGAAAGTCAGCATTTAGACGTTCCGGATCATGAAGACAAATGTTAATCTGAAGCGTACTGTAAGTCGACTTAGATGGTCTCACTTTCATTGTTTGATCCGTTCTAAAGTTCTGTATTGAAATACTACTTATATGATTGCGATTGAGACCATTCTGGACATAAATATTCCAAGTAGTTTGATAAATGTGAGAACATAGGAAGTGCTTCATTACATGTGAATGTGAATGAAATAAGTGATTCTTAACATTATTGTTGAATGCCAAACATTGATTCGATGTAAAAAATGTCAATGTCAATGTGAATGTGAAATTGAACACAAACGATTGACTGAATATATGTGAATGTGATGCATTTCATTATATGAATGCATGATTAGATAAAGGTTGTTGTGACCGGAGTAATCACAGAAGAAGAGTTTAAAACTCAAAAAGTAAAAAATAGCTTAAAGCTTAGAATGTGGTAAGAGCCTTTGGCTCACTATGTAAAATGAGCCTGTATCCCCAACAGATAAGGAACAGTTATTAATAAGCCCAGTATCCACAATGGATATGAGAAAATTATAGGCACTCGGTCACAACACAAAAAATTAGAAGTGAGTCTCATGTTCATTACATATATAATTGATATATATGTTTTAAATGATCAAAATGTACTATTTGACTGCTCTGAATGTAAAATGTAGAATAAATGATCAAAATGTTATGTGATGTTATATGATTATTGGTGAAATGATGTATATTATATGATGACATGAAGTGTATGTGGAATTGAAGTATGAACTATTATGTTATGTGATATGAGTGAGCCATCAAGGATGGTCTGCTTATTGAGTTCACAAAACTCACCCTAAAATTGTAGCATTATTTTTTTCAAGCTTAGAGGAGTTATCCGGTTAGACCAACTAGAGTCTAACAACTAAATACGGATAAGAGTTAGAGCTTAGGATCGGTTGTACCTGCATATGTCTATAGCCTTTCTTTTGTATGTTAAAAATTATATTCCGCAATTATTGCACAACATTTATACAAATTGAAAATGTACTGACTGTATGATTGGAAATGTTTTGTAATGGGCCCAAATGATTACTAGAATATATGATGATGTGTTAATTGTTTGTAACACTTGTGATTGATAATTTTTATGAATAAAATGGGCCGAAAATTTTTTATTGATTTTTCTAAATATGCATGTGATGCGTGTCAAATTTACAATGAGTTTGTTTTAGCATGCCACTTTTGTAGAGTATATTCTGGAATACTGTCGGTGTGTTTGAGAATATGCCTTATAAGAGTGGGGTGCTACATATACATTCCAATGATTCTCCCTAATAAGCATCAAGAATCGAAGTATTGAGGAATGCTAGAGGAATAGAGAGGAATAATGCAAAAGCTTAGTGACTACCAGAGTAACAGAGAAGAAACTATATGTTGGTGAAATCATAAGTTTTTACATGAAAGATGGGTGAAAAAGAAGTTTGGAATGCTTTAATGAGATTTTGGGTTAATTGTGTATATGGGATAAGTATTTATATAATGACTTTTCATAAAAAGGAAATAGGATTATCATTTCAATTTCCATAGTTTGGAATAAAATTAGAGAGTTGAAATTACAAGTCATATCTTTTAATGAGGCTTAATACAGCTAACATTGTAATATCCTAGTTCGATAATTGTACTATATAATATGTTGTATATGCATTTTTTAGAGTATGTTATATTTATGGTGTACTAGATTAATTTAAGCATCTAATTGTATTATTGAGTTTATAACAGAGATCACAAATATACTACAGATGGTTTTGGACTCGACCAAAAATTTCTCAAAAAATTTCCAAAAATTCCAAAAGCTACGAAATGAGTCCAAATGAGCTTTAAAATCCATGAAATGTGCTTTGAGAATTTATATGAAATTTTTGAATAAAATCTGGATGATTTCAGCGAATAGTATTTCTAAATGAATAGTGAATCCGAGTTAATAGTATTTTTATTTGGATAGTGATTTTGGGACCTAACCCCAAAAATTGAAAAATACAAGGAATAGGTATTAGAGTCTAACGATACTGAATGGAACAAAAATAAGCCCAATCGAATGAATTTCAGGAGTTTCGAAAGTTTAGGGTTAAAATACCCTTTTTGAAGAATAAAGGATATTGAGGATTTTAAACCCATTCAAAAACAATTTAAAGCATCCAATCAATAACTATTGACCCTAATTGGAGGATTTTATGGTCAATTTGATGATAAGATGCTTGTGAAATATTTTCATAATTTAATTCGGTTAGTTGGTGAATTAAATACATAAAAGGGCAATTTGGTCTTTTTGTATACATTAAAGGAAATTTTGTTTTTTTTGTATTCATTAAAGTTCCTTTGGGTTTTTTTATAATAAGTTAGTGGAATGATGAGTCATTAAAAGAGAAACAATTAACTGGTGACAAATGGTAGGGATAAAAGTGTAAATATGAGACATTTTGGTAAAGTTGTAATTATAAGATGTTATTAAGGATAATGGTTTAATTATAATAAAAATGGTGGGCAAACTTGTAATTAAGCAAAATGTTCATCTTCTTTAAACGTGGGTGGCTGGCCATTGATAGAAAAACGTAGCGAAAGTGAGAGACCAAAAAAATAGAAAGAAAAGAAGGAAGGGCGACTCCAAACCAAAAAGAAGGAAGCTCCTGTTTTGATAGGTTTTGGAGCTTGATTTGAAGAGACCTTCATCAAGACTAAGTGTTCTTCAGTTTTCAAAAAGATTTAAAGAAATTGGTAAGTTTTCCTAACCTAAATTTCTAGTTTTGATTTGCATCGAATGGATTTGTGTCAGATTGATTGAGCCCAAGTTTATATTATTAATTGACTGCATTTTCATAACTCTTAATGCACTTTTTGACTCCTAATTGTGATTTTTGTGCTTAAATTAGTTTTTATTAGCGAGCTCATATTATTCGCAATTTGTTAGTGAAATTGTTACAAATTGATATTGATTGCATTATAATTTTTCCAAGGACAATTGATGCTGCAAATTGTTGATTTAATTGTAGGAACACAAAGGAGTCAACC
>JANITX010054189.1:0-20183 GCA_027564395.1 Erythroxylum ulei | reverse complement strand
AAAGAATGTGAATGGAATTTGTTTCGGTTCGATTGAACGGTTTGTTTCCGAGCCAATTCGATTTGACTTTGTAATTCAATTCGCTTTCGTTTCTTTCGCTTTCGTCCGCTTCGTTTCGGTTTTCGATTTCGTTCCGATCCGATTCGACATTCGATTCGTTTCTGTAATTTATTCTCCGATTTTCGACCCGTTCTTTTGATTTTGTATTTCCATTTTCGTTTTCTGTTCTTATCCGGTTGGGGTTCGGTTCTAAGATCGGGTCCCAACAGTAAGATTTTTAGTTTATAATGGAATGAAATGTAAATAGATATAATATTAGAAAATTATTGTTTGGGAGGGATAGAAGAGTTCATAATGTAATATAGTGAAATGTTGTTTGGAAGAAAGGTTTATAATATAATATAGTGAAATGTTGTTTATTAATTTACATTTAAGCCTAAACCTCCCAAATCAGAGGTTATTTATTTTTATTGTTTAGAATGAAATGAGATGTAATATGAAACCATCCTCTTCTATTCCATTATAAGTATTTCTCTCAAACGATGGAATAATATTATATTCCATTAATAATCACCCAACAAAATATAGCCTTAAGTATATATCTCTCTTCCACCTTCATCTTTTTCATTTTTGCCCCCTTAATATTACTATTCTTGAAACCATCATCTTCTTCTATTCTTTACCGTCGATGACTATAATTAGCCAACTATAAATACAACTCAACTCTTCTCTTCGAGCTCGTCACAATCATATTCATTTTACCTTATAATAATGATGGAACTATCACAAAAATTGAGAAAAAATTTAGAGAAACACTTCAATCTTATATCAATCGCCTATAGTGAGTGCTGCTGACTACCACCACCACCATTGGACTTATAGTCCAGTCATCAATCTTGTGCTCGTTTAGGTTGTGACAAAGTTGGTATCAAAGCCCAAGTTAAAAGATTTAAAGTCTAGGGTGTCGTTCAACTTATTACTATAAACACATAGGAATTTAATCTTTTTTTAAAATAGTTTCCTTACTTAGAATACTCATCTGTTTTAATCAGTGGTACTGGCCATATCTTTGCTTCCTTTTTCAATACGAACAAGTGTGCACGATTTCTCGCTGACTTGATAAGAGGCTAATGAGGCCTCAGTGCAGGGCGAGGCACTTGCTATTGCTACTTTAGCAGGAAGACATAGTAAGTGTAGGATAGCTAGGACTCGAGAGGTATTTGTAGAAGAGTCAGAAGTGTTACAGGGAGTTTTCAAAGTGTTTGCATGTTAGTAGAAATAGAAGCTAACAATGTCATGTTTTGAGATTCAATGATGCAGTAATAACAAAAACAACAAGCTCCACCACCAACTGTAGCCCCGAAGTAGGAGAGGTCAAATATACAGTTGTCATTAGCGTATTTGAGGTTTCATCCCTAGAGTTCGATGGGACTAGACCTAGGGAGGGCATTGATTTTATCGATGAGGTGGAGTTGCGAGGCAAGAGGCTACACTATTTTGACACCTAAATAGTGGTATGGTAGAGATGTCTTTGCAAGGAGTGATTAGGGATTGATATCAAGACCATATCTTTTTATACTTAGGTGTAGTGAACTAGTCATAGTTCATGGAAAGCTTTATAGACTATTTCTTCTCCTTCGCAGCTCGAGAGGCACTCTGATCGGAGTTTTTAAATATATGCTGGGGAGATAGGACATTGGATGAGTATACAATTGACTTCATTCGATTGAGTCGATGTGTTCTAGAGATTGTTTCAGATGAGATGAGAAAGAACAACCAATATGTATTAGTGTTAGGACCCCTTTTCATTGATATGACTATGAGTTGTCAGGCGAAATTCTCTGCTATGGTGGATATGGAAAAGAAACTGGAAATGATCTTCTTGGACTAGGGTGCTTTATCTATTGGAAAATAGAGTAGGAAACATTTAATAGGACCCTTCAGTTTTCAGCAATGGTAGTAGCAATAATCAAACTTTTCAACAAGGTATAGTCAGAGCGGTAGCTATTGATAGAGTGTTGTTTGAGCAATGGTAAGGTGAGATTTGGTCACAGATATATGGAAGGATTCAGGTTCATACCTAGAGCAGATAGTTATAGTAGCGACAAAGCTTTGGATGTAGCAATTCAGGCTTAACATGCTTCATTTGCTAGCAGTGTGGCAGGGAATACTAAGAACCATACTATATACCACTAGGAGGCCACTACAAATGTGGCTAGTACAAGTATATGATTAAGGACTATCTAATAATGAGATATCAGTAGATCTCTTTTAGTGTGGCATAGCCTCCATTTCAGTAGACATAAGGGGGACTACAGTTTGGTGCCTAGCAAGGGTGAGATTTTGGAGGAAGGCATTTAAGAGGTAAATATGCAGGCCACAATTAAGGATAGTCCTCTAACTCTCAAAGCATAGGTCACAATCAAGCCAGGGTGTTTATCCTCACCCTTAAAGATGTATAGACTTCTAATAAGGTGGTATTTGATATTCTTCTCATCTTTGGATTAAAATTAGAGTTTTGATAGAACCTAGAGTGGTTCATTCTTTTATATCGCCCAAATGTGCTATAAGACTAGAAGTGGTACCGAACATGATGGAAGAATCCTTGTCTATATCCACACCTCTTAGTGATACCATAAACGTGGATTTGATCTACTACTTATGTCCCATGGAGATTGATGGTAAGATATTGACAGTGAATCTTATATTACTATCAATTATGGATTTTCACGTAATAATAGTGATGGACTGGTTGTTTAGTTAATACGTCACCTTGGATTGTAGAGAAAAGAAAGTGGCTTTTTAGATTTCAAGTAAGTTAGAGTTTATTTTTTAGGGCGATAAAAGGACCATCTCATTCAACATAGTTTCGGTGTTAGTGGCTAATAAGATGATCAGAAAGAGGTGTTGAATATTCTTGGCCTCAGTCAAGAATTCCTTTGCAGAAGTTAACAGCCTCCAAAATGTTCCATTAATTCTAAAGTTTCCAATTATATTTCTTAAAGAGTTACTAGGGGTACCTTTAGAGAGAGTTATCAAGTTCTACATTGATTTAGTGCCTAGTTTTATACCTCTATATAGAATGTTACCTGCAAAGTTAAAGGAATTGAAAGAAAAATTATAGGATTTATTAGATATGGGCTTTATCAGGCCTAATATATTAACATAGTCGTTGATATTGATTATGAAAAAAAGGATAGTTCTCTCCAATTGTGTGTTGACTACAAGCAGTTGAATATGGTGACCATTTACAATAAGTATCCAATACCTAAAATTTATGATCTATTTGATCAACTTTAGGATGTTAGGTATTTTTTTAAGATCAACCTAAGGTCTGGATATTATTAACTAAGGATTAAAGGAGAAGAAATACCTAAAACTGCCAGGACACCTAAAACTGCCAGGACTATATATGGTCATTATGAATTCCTAGTTATATCATTTGGCCTTACTAATGCTCGGGCAGCTTTTATGGATCTAACGACTAGAGTATTTAAACTGTTCTTGGATAGGTTCGTGATCATCTTTATCGAAGATATTTTGGTGTATTCATGAATGGATAAGGAGCATGCCTAACATTTGAGAGTAGTGTTATAGACACCTTTAGAACATCAATTGTATACCAAGTGTAACATCTCATTACTAGTGGGAAGGTTTAAATGGTAGATATGAGTGATTAACGAGAGTTAGAAATGCATTTCCATATTCATGTTTAATATGTCTTATTCATTCATATAAATGGTGAATTTGTGTGCACATGAAAATTATTGTACATGCATTCATGAATAATTCCGGGTATACTTGGATTGATTTGTGAGTTTTGAGAATTTTGAATGTTTTTACAACGGAAAATATTAGTGAGTAGTGGAAATATCGTGCTTGGGAATGTGGGTGAATGTAGGAGTTACCTTTGAAACTTATGGAGTATTGTGAAAGAAATAAAATAAAATATTATAATAGGGAACAAGGAAATAAAAAGATATTTGGAGATAATTGGGTTGTAAAGATGGGAGTTAATGAGTTTAGTTCTAAAGGAACTTGGTTAGAGCTTAGACTATAGGAAAGTGACAAGTCTCACTTAGACTCTTGTACTTTTACTAGAAACAGGTTACTGTTATCTAAGATTTGAAAGGTGAAGTGATATATCTGAGTTCCTTCTTTATTACCATCTTTTCCAATTTTCTCTCATACACAGAGTTACACCCTCTAAGAGATTTCTATACTTTTCCTTTCCTTCACCAAACTCACCTTGCTATTTGTGTCTTATACCCTAAGAAAAACCAGAAGCTGGTCATTGTACTCAGTGAAGTACGTAAATCGTGTGGAGTTAAGGCTTGGAGATTTGGAAGTTTTCAGCAGGTAAGTTGGGGATTCATGAAATACATTCTGTAAGTTACTGTCATCTACATGGAAAATGGCATTAATGTGTTTGTTCACAAATACTGTGTTGTTGGGGATGAAAAACGTGGTTATAGAGAGTTACTTTAGTGTTTTGGAAGATTATTAGTGATTAGGTGTTGTAAAAGTGATTTTTGGAGTTGGAATGGAAGAGATAATTTAGGTAGAAGATGAGTTAGATGTTAATTATTGCAAGTTTAAAAATTTGGAAAATGTTCACTGAGTGTATTTCGGTCTGTTAGCCATAGCTTTTTCTCTAGTGATCTAAACGAGATGATTCTTGATTTGGAGTGAATTTCACATATATGGCTACATTTCTTATGAAGACATCCAATTTCAATTCTGTCTTTAAGAGTCTCAAATTTTCATGAAATTGAGAACTGGGTGCAGTACTTGGGAGCTAAATGGAAAATTCGTGTTCTAAATTCGAGAGCAAATCTAGAATTTATCTAGATAGATTTTGGTAAGTTGCCTTTTTGAGAGTTATAGATCTTTCTTTTATCTTTCTAACAGTATATAGTTTGGAAATTTTAGACATTGGAGTCAAAAGTTATGATCTTTATAAGTGAAGATGTTCTGGGAAGTGAAAGTAAGACGAAGTGAAAATAAGACGAAGCAGAAAAGTAAGACGAAGTGAAAGTAAGACGAAGCGGAAAAGTAAGACAAAGTGAAAGTAAGACGAAGCGGAAAAGTAAGACGAAGTGAAAATAAGAAGAAGCAGAAAAGTAATATGAAGTGAAAAATAAGACGAATCGGAAAAGTAAGCCGAGGTGAAAATGAGATGAAGCAAAAAAGTAAGACGAAGCGGAAAAATAAGACGAAGTTTTAAGACGAAGCAGAAATAAGATGAAGTAAAGTAAAACGATACAAAAATAAGACGAAACGAAAGTAAGACGAAGCAAAGTAAGACGAATGAGGACAAAAACAGAATGGATTCTTTGGTCACAAATTCTTCTCTAGACATCCAAATGACCTGATTCTTGAACCATTAGGAGGCATTAGCTGCGAAAGCAACTTGTGAGTAACCTAGATGGTTTCTCTCAATTAGTGTTTGCTTAAGTTATGATGTGAATGATAAGTGAATGTGAAATGAATGTGTTTGATTTGGATTCCGGACAGAAGGTTCGATGAGTGTGAATGTGGATTGGAATATTGAAGTGCAAATAATGTGAGTGGTCGTGGTACATGCATTTCATACATGAATACCTAATCAGATAATGGCAGTTGTGAGCAGAGTAGCCACCGATCAGAGCTTAAAGCTCAACAAGTAAAAAGAGCCTCGAGCTCCAACAGTAATTAAGAGCCTAAGGCTCACTATGTATAATGAGCCCTGTATTCTCATCGAATAAGGGACAGTTATTAATGAGCCTGGTATCTAATTGGATACGGGACAGTTCAGGCACTCGGTCACAACAACATAAGAGTTTGGAATGTGTCTCATGAGCATTTCATATGCATTTGTGATTGAACAAATGAGATGAGAAGTGTGTGTATGCTAAGTGAGAATGTGATAAATTGTTATGTGAACTGATGTGTTGCATGAATTGAGTGAATCATTGATGATGGTTACCTCATTGAGTTCGCAAAACTCACCAAAATTGCAACGTTGTCTTTTCAGGACCGAGAGATGACTCTAGCTACTGAGAGGCTCTACCAGCTGTGTAGATTGTGTTTTGGCAAGAGAAGTCATGGCTCAAAGGTAGGTCAGTTGGGAATTTTTGGATGGCTTAGATAGATTTGATATATTTTCCTCTTTCGTATAGTACTTATGTTCTAGGTTCTGTTGATGTACATATAGACTTTTGATTTTGAGAAATGAAATGAGGAAAGGTGGGTTTTAAATATATATATATAATGTAGTGATCGATCGTAGCTCGCCCTTATCGTAGGATATGTACCGGAATAACCTTCGGGCGTCCCAGTGTGTACCCTGCGGTAAGGGGGTGCTACAAAACATCCTCAACGTCTTTATGGCTGCACACACACGAAACATCCACACTCTTTTTATTACATCACAACACGGCTATGACGACTCATCCCTAGGTCCCTGTTTCTGAACGTACTTTGCACATTCTGTTACTAACCTTGGCTCAGAACTAGGTTGTCGGTAGACATGAACATCGCCGAGGTTGCCAGAACAACCAGTACCAGGTATGTTGGAGAAGAAGAAATAAAAATCAATTAACAAAGTAAGGTCGTTATTATGACTTGAAAGTTGGCTATTTATTCATTAATTAAAAATCAGAACATACTTGCCTTATATAGGCTTACAATCAAACGATCAATTAGAAATTTGCGGACTCAAAACTTTAATAATGTAAACAACACAACTGGACCCTTTAACTAATCAATTCACAAAACAATCGGCAAACTATCTCAACTTAATAACAAACTACAGACTAAGTCAAACAGATAAGACTTTGAATCATGCTTCAACATATCCTCTTGATTCAAAGTTGCAGATTCCAAGCATTGATCTGAAATAAACAAACTTCTCTTTTGACAGAGATTTTGTAAGAATGTTTGCTAGTTGCTCATGAGTATTACAATACTTTAAGATTATCTCCTCCTTCCTAACTAGATCATGAATAAAATGAAGACGCATATCAATATGTTTTGTTCTGTTATAAAATGTTGGATTTTTTGTCATGGAGATTGTTGATTTGTTGTCACAAAATATCTTTGTTGCTCCCTCTTGCATTTGTTGAAGATCAGCTAGCATTCTCCTTAACTAGATGGCTTGACAAGCTGTTGAAGTAGCTGTTATATATTTAACTTTTTAAGGAGGATAAAGCTGCAGTAGCTTGCTTCTTTGAGCTCCAAGTGATTACTCCTGATCCAAGAGTAAAAACATTTGCTGAAACACTTCTTCTATCATCTAACGAACTTGCCCAATCACTATCTGTGAAGCCACTCAATTTAAATTAGAAACTTTCGAGTACCAGATCCCATAATTCACAGTTCTAGCAATGTAACGCAAGACTCGTTTACTGCTCCAAAGTGAATCTTTGAAGGTTCCTACATAAACCTGGAAATAACCCCAACAGAAAATGCAATATCGGGTCGAGTATGGGTTAGATAAATTAACCCTCCAACCAAGCTTCTGACCGTTCTAGCATTAGCCATCTCTGCTTCATCTTCACACTGCAATATCTCATTTATATTCATAGGTGTAGCTGTTGACTTACAGTTAAACATGCCAAATTTGTTCAGTAAATCCTTGGCATATTTTCTTTGAGTAATAAAAATTCCATCTCCAGTTTGATGCACTTCAAGACCAATGAAATAATGCAACAAACCCATATCCGATATCTTAAATTCCGATAGAGACCAGTAATGAAAACAGAGTATAGAAAGCAAATAATACTAGTTGTAGGAGTGCAAGAATCTTAAACACTAAAACAACTAATAGGTGAGTCCAGTTCAAGAGGACAAACAATTCCTAGGATATTTATAATATATATCCAGGAGTATTATTTACTAACAAACTTAAATAAATCCCTAAGAAAAAGGAAGAAATCAACGATAATAAGGTAGTGCTGTAGTTGAGGGAATCATGTAGGAGATCTTGAAATGGCATCCCAACTGCCTCAGGAAATCAAGGAAATGGCAATCCAAGAAACTGTTTCAGTTGGGCCTGGTCTTCAGCTTGTTGCTCTGCCACATTTTATATATTTTTCCTTGAATAAGTTTTCAAGGGTGGATTTGTATCAGTACCTTCCCCCTAAAAACTTGACCTTGTCCTCAAAGCGAAAAGATGAAAATTGACCAACTATATGGTCATAATTCTCCCAGGAAGCTTCTTCAAAAGGACGATCTTCCCATTGAACTAGCAGCTCTAAAGTGGACACACCAGCTTCCTTAACCCAACGATGAGACAGAACTTCAGAAGGTGATAATATGAGTTCCCAATTTGAAGAAATAGGAAGTGGAGCAGGCAGTGTTGTTGGAGTTTGCCCCAAAGCTGGACACAACAAGGACACGTGGAAGATAGGGTGGACTTGTGAAGAGGCCGGAAGCTCCAATTCATAGGCCACTGGTCCTACTCACCGGGTCACTTTATAGGGGCCGAAGAATCTTGGTGAAAGTTTCTCATACCTATATTTAGCAAATGAGTGTTGACAGTATGGTTGAAGCCTTAGAAAGATGGAGTCACCAATGTTGAAGCTTTCTTCTCGGCATTTTGTATCATCTTGTGCTTTCATTCGTGATTGAGCTTTTAAGAGGTTGGCTCATAAAAGTTTCAGCATGTCATCCCAGAGAAGCAGACTCTCTTTTAGGTCAGCAACACGTGTCTCACCAGGTGAAATGGGGTAGGAGCTCGTACATAGACTGCACGGAAAGGGGTTGTTCCTGTGGAAGTGTGAAAACCAGTGCTGAAATAGTATACAGCCCAAGGGAGGAAGGAACACCATTTTTTTGGCTGCTCATGAGCAAAGCAACGTAAGTAAGCTTCTAAACAGCGGTTCACCGCTTCGATTTGGCCATCTGATTGAGGGTGATAAGCGGTTCCTATGCGTAAGCGAGTGTTGCTCAATCTGAAAAGTTCTTGCCAGAAATTGGTAAGAAATATAACATCTCGATCTGAAAGAATGGACCATGGTATTCCGTGTAGGCAAACAACTTCTCTGCAGAAAGTTTCAGCAACTATTTTCACAGTAAATGGGTGACATAAGGGAATGAAATGAGCATATTTACTAAAGCGATCAACAACAACTAGAACAGTATCAAAATTTTCTGATTTGGGAAGGCCCACAATAAAGTCAAGTGATATATCTTCCCATATTTGTTCTGGTATCAGTAAGGGTTATAGGAGACCTGCAGGTGCCAGTGCTTGGTATTTGTTTTGTTGACACGTCATACAATTATGCACATAACGCTTAACATCTTGGTTCATACCCGGCCAAAAGAAATTAAAGGAAATTCTCTCGAGTGTCTTAAGATATCCTCCATGTCCTCCGGTCAAGGTGTCATGAGATTCTGAGAGAAGCTTTTGCCTCAATGACTCATTGACAGGAATCACCAACCTGTTTTTGTAATACAACTTTTTATCAGCAACTTGAAAATCCGACTGAGAAATGGGATTTGTGGCGATGGACTCAATAATTTCTTTAATGTGGGGGTCCATTTGAAGAGCTTTCTGCAAATCCATGAAATCTAGAATGACTGGGAGAGCTACGGCTAGAAAATCTGCATGTTGAGGGCGTCAAGAGAGTGCATCTGCCCCTTTGTTTTCCTTACTAGATTTATAAATGATAGAAAAATCAAACGACATGAGCTTCATGACTAATCGTTGCTGTTCACTGGTAATAATTCGCTTTTCTAACAGAAACTTGAGACTGAAATGATCTGTCTTGACAAAAAAATGTTGCCCTAAAAGATAATGCTTCCACTTTTGTAAGGATAAAACAAGACCAAGTAATTCTCGATCATATGTAGATTTTAAGCGATTAGAAAATGAAAAACCCTTACTGAAGTAGGCTATTGGATGGTCGGCTTGTAATAGAATGGCCCCTACTCCATTGGATGAAGCATCACACTCCACACTAAACGGTTTATTAAAATTAAGGAGCTTCAAAATTGGTATCGAAACTAGAGCATGTTTCAGTTTTTGAAAAGCTTCCTCAGCCTTTGGTGACCATTGGAAACCATTCTTCTGAGTTAGATCTATTAAAGGATGTGCAATCAGCCCATAATTTTTCACAAAGCATCGATAGTATTCTGCTAACCCTAGAAAGCCACGTAATTCTGTCACATTAGACGGTACCGAACAATTTTTGACAGTCTGAACCTTTTTTTGATCAACTTCGACTCCCCTGAAAGACACCACATGACCCCAAAAAAGCTATTTGAGCCTGCCCAAACAAGCATTTGGATGCTTTAGCATAGAACTGGTTGTTTCAAAGAAGTTTTAGTACAATTCGCAGATGTTCCTCATGCTGCTCAACTGTAGGACTATAAATTAAGATGTCATCAAAGAAAACCAGAATGAACTTCCATAAATATGGCCCAAAAAGATCATTTATTGCAGCCTGGAAGGTCGAGGGGGCATTGGTTAGGCCAAAAGGCATGATTATGAACTCATAATGGCTTGAATGAGTTCAAAAAGTTGTCTTGGATATGTCATCAGGATGACTCTAATTTGGTCATTGCCAGAACGGAGGTCAATCTTCGAAAATACGGATGCTCCATGTAATTCATTAAGAAGCTCATCAATGTTAGGTATGGGATATTTGTTAGGTATGGTAATCTGAGTTAGTGATCTGTAATTGATGCACATTCTCCAACTATTGTCCTTCTTTTTTACCAAAAGGATTGGACTAACAAAGGGGTCGGTGCTTGGGCGAATGAACCCTAAACTGAGTAAATTTTTGGTAATATGGGTACCGGTAAGGTCGTATATTTGGTGATTTTGAATTCGAAGTAAAGGGATGGAATGGGTATGGGATTGATAAGGTGGTAAAGATGTGGATTCTTGAAAAGTTGACACAAATTCAACAAGTAAAGGTTGAAAACCAAGAGTTTGGGTACCTTTTTCATCACTCTCTTTGGCTAAAACTGAAATGTTGCTTCTGTCTGAGCTTTATGAGGAACCCCTTGCAGCTTATATTTGTTTCCATTCAAATGGAAGATAAGGAATATCTCATTCCAATTAACTTGGACAATGTTCAAAGATGCGAGCCACTGAATACCTAACACATGATCTGCTCCACCAATAGAAAAAGAAAAATAGTTTTGAGTAATTTTCAAACCTGGTAACTGTACCTCAATATTGCGGCAAATTCGATTGCAGCGAATCACATCTCCATTGCAAAATTGAACTCCGAAAGAAGGAACAAATTGGACTGGTAGTTTGAGGTCATTGACAATATTTTCAGCCACAAAATTATGAGTAAAACCACTATCCACAAGTATAAGAACCTCCTTAGTCCTAATGACTCCTTTAAACTTCATTGTGGTGCCGGTAGTCTTCCCCAATATAGCATGGAAACTGATTTCAACAAGTTTAGCATTGGTGTCCTCGTCATTTTCGAAGTCTTCATCTTCGTTTGCCTCCACAACATCATCTGTGATCTCCAAAAAAGAAAAAGTTCCTGTTTTGCATCGATGCCCTGGCCCAAATTTCTCATTACATCAGAAACATATACCTTTAGCTATTCGATTTTGTCTTTCGATATCCCAGGCACAATTCGGAGTTGAATAGGTGGTTGGATGAGTGGCTATTGGTAAGGTTTTGGTGGCTGCTAGTAGTATTTTTGTGGCTATAGGTAAGCTGCTGGTAGTGTTTTGCGCTTCACGTGGTAGGGAAGCTCGGTTGGGAAAAGTGTTAGGATTAGGCCGAGAGGAGCTAGACCAATTGGACATCTTTGATATGCGGCTAGAAACCAACTTGGACTCAAATTCTAATGCTAAACGCATAGCCTTATACACTGTGCGAGGCTTATGAATTCGCACATCACTTTTAAGATCATCATGAAGTCCATTGAGAAATACCCCCAGTAAGCTATGATCTGGCCAATTGGATACTCTTGCCGAACGTTTCGTAAACTCCTGTCGGTATTCCTGTATAGTACCTGTCTAGCGAATACTACATAAGAATTCATCTGGGTTCTGAAACTCAGCTGGGCCATAATTTTCTTGTATTGCCTTAACATACTCATCCCAATAAACAAGAGTCCGTTCATTGTTGAGCAAGTAAACAAATCCAAGGCATCTCCCTCAAGATACATCGCAGCAATGTCGACTTTGACGTCCTCCGGAGTTTGATAATAGCAGAAATATTTCTTTGCTTTAAGGATCTGACCACGTTAATTGCCACCTTTAAATTTTGGAAATTCCATCTTCGTATGGAGCCTTTGGGCTGGATTTCGACGCCACAATGGGCTGTCAGCTTCTTCTTCTTCACCTTCATACCAAGTGTTGCGACAACGCTTTTGGGAACCTGTGGAATTATCCTTTCCCTCGCCTTTGATGCTGGCAACGGGATGGGACTCATGTGTAATGCTGGTGTGAGCCTTCAGAGCAGCAATGTCTGCTGCCAAAGTGTCCATAACTTCCAAACGAGTAGCAATGGCAACAAGTTGGGCTACTATAGGGTCGACATTACGTGAATTAGGTCTTGTTGCAGGATGTAAAGCTTTGGGTGGGATAGCGGATGAACGGGTGGTAACTATTAGACCCCTAAGTTTTGGATCACTTCTCAGCTATCTTTGTAGAGGGCCTTAAGTGGAAGGTTGCTGGATTCACACATGAGGAAGGCATGCGAAAACACTAAGGCAAACGTGGGCGAGTGATATCGGACGTGGTGCGAAATTTGGTAAAGCTTTGGACCTTGTAGAGATCGACTCGTCCCAGGCTAGGACTTGACGGACAAAGGACTTAGCCACGCTCTAATGAATGGACCACGAGTAACGCACTTATTGTGGGAAGCATTGGATTAGGCCAATGTGCTACGTGGGCTTCGGCGAGATCACACTGGATCATCAGCGGATAGAGATCGTGGGGAGATCTTGGATTATGTGGCGATGACTGGGAAATAGAGTTACAGTGGAACTAAACATCTGTAGATAGTGGAGTTCTTCGAAGATAAGGATGCTAGCTTCTTAGTTGATAGGCAACTTGACGGAACGTGTGTTTAGGGTGTTCGAAGGCGTGCGGGACGCCAAGGTATTGGAGAACTTCTTGTGGGATATGGAGCAGTACTTTGCGACTGCTAGGGTATTCGATACTGAAAAGGTCAATGTGACGACCATGTATTTAGATGGGGATGCCAAGCTCTGGTGAAGGACGAGGACCTCTATGAAGATCAGCACGGGTAGAACTCCCGTGAAAACGTGGGTGCAAATGAAGAAGGAGCTCAAGGATCAGTTCCTTCCTATGAATACTTCTTGGCTCGTCAGGGATGCCTTGAAGAGGCTCAAGCAGGATGGATTGGTAAGAGATTATGTTAAATCTTTTAGTTATCTAATGCTGGATATTGAGAATATGTCAAATGAGGACAAGCTCTTCAATTTCCTATCCGGGTTACAACCGTGGGCTCAAATGGAGTTACGGAGGCAGAATGTGAAGGACATAGTTGGTGCAATCGTAGCCACCGATGCCTTGGTGGATTTTTGTATGGCGAAAGATTCTAAAGCGTGCTCCTCAAATTTTTCTAAGGGCAAAGGCCACGCCTAATAGGAAAAGGTTGAGGAGAAGGAAAAGAAAGACTTTAAGAAGGGGAATTTCAAAGGCAAGGGCAAGCAGAATGAAGACTCGAAGAACAGGGAGACGTCCTCAAATAAGGTCAAGATTGCTTATTACTTATGCGGCGGTCCACACTTTGCCAGAGAGTGCCCAAGGAAAGAGAAGTTGAACGTGCTGATTGCCAAAGAAGACGGTGATTCTTCGGATGATGTGGCGCTAAATCCGATTGCCCTGATTGATGCGGTTAGTGGTGAGTCAGTTTCCTTTGATAGACTAATGTATATGGGTACACAGGTTGGAGAGAAGGACGTGACTACAATGGTGGATACGGGTGAGACCCACAGTTTTCTAGCAAAAAGGATGGTTCGGAAGTTCGGCATAAGAGTGTCCAAGGCCTTGAAAACCCCTGCAGGAAGGCACAAGCAGTTACGAGAATTGCTTACAACGTTCCGGTAAGCATTGGAAGTTGGCATGCCAAGATGGACTTCATCCCCATTGGAGGATTTCGAGATGATAATGGGAGTCGATTTCCTTAAAGCAGTAAAGGTGGTGTTGTATCCGAGTTTAAGAGGTATGATGTTGATGAATGAACAAAATTTCTTCTACGTGAATTGTTGTAGGTTCGATGATGGAATGATGAATGTTACGATGTTGGTAGGACATGTTTCATCTATGAGCATTGAGAAAGGGTTAAAGAAAGGTATGGAGACCTATCTCGCTGCCATTTGGGAGATCAGCGAAGACTACGTGGTGGAAGTCCCTGATACGGTTGCAAGTTTGTTGAGGGAGTTTCGAGAGGTGATGTCAAAACAGTTCTTGAAAACTCTTCCCCCTCGTCGAGAGATAGATCACAGGATCGAGTTGGTTCCTGGAGCGATCCCACTTGCACGTGCCCCATATAGGATGTCCCCAATGGAACTTTGGAAACAACTTGGTGAGTTGTTGGAGGTAGGGTTCATGCAACCGTCCAAAGCTCCATATGGCACCCCGGTATTGTTAGATCCTTAAGTTTCGAAGCACTTCTCAGCTACCTTTGTGGAGGGCCTTAGGTGAAGGTTAGCTGGATTCACGCATGAGGGAGGCATGCGAAAACACTAAGACAAGCGTGGGCGAGTGGGATCGAACTTGGTGCAAATTTTAGTAGAGCCTCGGACCTTGTGGAGATCGACTTGACCCATGCTAGGACTTGACAGGCAAAGGACTTAGCCACGCTCGGATGAATAGACCATGACTAACAGACTTGTTGTGGGAAGCATTGGATTAGGCCAATGTGCTACGTGGGCTTCAGCAAGATCACACTGCATCATCAACGGATAAAGATTGTGGGGAGATCTTGGATGATGTGGCAATGACTAAGAGTTAGAGTTACAGTGGAACTAAACATCTAAAGATAGTGGAGTTCTTCGAGGATAAGGATTCTAGTTTCCTAGTTGAATGTAAACTCTATCTTGTTGTTATCTTATCTTATTAGTTAGAGTCCTATTTAGATAGGGGTGTCGTCTAATTGGTCCACGTGATGTAATATGATAAGGATAGACGTGATCCTAGCACGATCTTAGGCAGTTCAGATTGAGTGAGATTCTAATTGTAACTTGGAAGACAAGTTAGGATGCCTATATATAGCTCATTCGAGCTTTGCTCTTCTCAATTAATAGAGAGAGCATTCTTTGTATTCTTTTGAGAGGAAAGTATATAAAATTGGTTTTTGACCGTATCTCTTATTACTTTCATAAGTATTGTTTCTTTGAGTGTGTGCGAGGTAAACATTTCGAGGGTATGCTGAGGGCTGAGTCTTGCTTAAGCGAAGCTAAGTGAGACTGTCATACAAAGGGTGTTGGCAATAGATTTTGGTGAAAGTTCAAGTCCCAAAGGTGACCTTTGTATCAGTAACCATGGTGGATCAACCTGCTCTAATACCAAAATGATAGAGACCAGTAATGAAAAGAGAGTATAGAAAGCAAATAAGGAAAAATACTAGTTGTAAGAGTGCAAGAATCTTAAACACTAAAACAACTAATAGGTGAGTTCAGTTCGAGAGGACAAATCTCCAAAGTAATAACTTTAATTGATAAAATCTGATGTCCTATGAAAAACAATTCCTAAGATATTTATAGTACATATCCAAGAGTATTATTTGCTGACAAACTTAAATAAATCCCTAAGAAAAAGGAAGAAATCAAGGATAATAAGGTAGTGCTACAGTTGAGGGAATCATGCAGGAGATCTTGAAATGACATTCCAACTACCTTAGAAAATCAAGGAAATGGCAATCTAAGAAACTGTTTCAGTTGGACCTGGTCTTCAGCTTGTTGCTCTTTGTCACGTTTTCTATATTTTTTCCTTGAATAAGTTTTCAAGGGTGGATTTGTATCAAATTCATTCAGCATATGTAACTTAAAATCAGCAATAAGAGAAGTATAAGAGCTTGTATAAATGATATCATCCACATAAAGACAAACAATGATGAAATCATTTTTACCTTCCTTTTTTATGTACAAAGTTGACTTGTTCTCGCTTCTTATGAAGCCATTTTTTTGAAAATATTCATCAATTTTGATGACCATACTTGAGGAGCCTGCTTCAATCCGTACAATGCCTTTTTCAACTTGTACATCTTTGCTTCTTCTCCTTCAATTAAGAAACCTTCTGGTTGTGTTACATAGACTTCCTCTTTTAATTCTCCATTCAGAATGCAGACTTCACATCAAATTGATAAATAGGCCATTGTAATTGCGCAGCCAATGCTAGAACAATCCTTATAGTTTCAAAACGAGCTACCAAAGAGAAGGTTTCTTCAAAATCAATTCCATGTTACTGTGCATAGCCTTTTTCTACAAGTCGAGCTTTATTCTTTTGTATACTCCCATCAGTAGCAAGTTTGGTTTTAAACACCCAATTCAAGCCAATTGCATTTTTCCCTTCAGAAAGCTCTACTAACTCTTAAGTATCATTCTTTTCAATGGCTTTTATTTCTTCTAGCATAGCTTGCTGCCATTTTTCTTCTCTAACAACATCTTCGTACGTCCATAGATCAACTTCTGCAAACAAGGCATAAAAAGTGACTGAGGCAAACTAATTAAGACCTATTACCTCATAATCTTCCATCCAAGCAGGTCTTCGTCTGCTACGTTCTGTTTTTGATTTACTAACCGCTTCAGATAACTCAATTTTAACTTCAACTGTTGGATTTGTAGGTTCTTGTTCAGGTTGTTGCTTGTCTCCTTCATCATCAAAATCTGTTAGAATTCCTTTACTGGGAACTTTTTCATTCCATGGCCACATTTGTTCTTCATTAAAAATTACATTACAACTGACAAATACCTTCTTACTAACTACATTATATAATTTGTACGCTTTGGACTGAGTACGATAGCCAATAAAAATACATTTTTCTGATTTATTATCAAGTTTTTGATGAACTTGAGAATTTACCAAAGCATAAGCAACACAACCAAAAACTCGTAAATGACTCACAGATGGTTTCTTACCACACCAAGCTTCATATGGAGTTTGATTCAGAACTGCCCTTGTTGGAGACATGTTCAGCAAATACATAGATGTTGCCATAGCTTCAGCCTAAAACTCATCTGAAAGACCCTTTGCTTTTAACATACTCCTAGCCATCTCTACAACATTCCGATTTTTTCATTCAATCACTCCATTTTGCTCCGGAGTGCAAGGAGTTGTTAACTCCCGATGGATGCCATTTGCTTCACAATTTTTTTTAACTCTGTGGACAAGAACTCTCCACTGATTTCAGTACGTAAAGCTTTGATATAAAGTCCACTTTGCTTTTCAACTTTGGCTTTGAAGTGTCGTAATTTTTCAAAAGTTTCTACTTTATTCTCCAAAAAATAAGTCCAACTCATACGACTAAAATCGTCAATAAACAACAAAAACTAACGACTACCATCAAAAGATTTAGTTTGTATCAGACCACGTAAATCAACATGGATTAATTCAAGACATTTTGAAGCTCTCCAAGCCTTTCCAACAGGAAAATAATTTCTTGTTTGTTTTCCATAAACGCATCCTTCACATAAATCAATGGAGCTAATTTTTGGTAGTCCAAGAACCATAGCTTTATCATACAACAGTTTCAAGCCTTTAACATTGAGATGCCCATAACGTAAATGCCACAATTTTGAGTCATCTTTTCCACCAGTAGCAAGAACAAAACTTCCCATATTTGAAACCTCCAGCGGGAACATTCTGTTTTGCGCCATTTTGATAATTACCATCACACGGCTTGATTGCTTTTCTTTGATAACACAAGCATCATCATCAAATAATACGGAGTAACCACCAGCTAATAGTTGTCCAACACTCAATAAATTATATTCAAGATCAGGTACAAATTGAACATTGTGCATATACTTTATTTTACCATGCTAGTCTCAATTTTGTCCGTACCTTTCCCTTCGACTTGCATTTCCTTTTTGTTTCCAAGTTGCACTTTCGTCTTCTGTGTTTCATCCAACTTCTCAAAGATACTTTTGGTTCCCGAAATATGATTCGAACAACCACTATCTACAAACCACACATTGCTAAATAGATGGTTAGTACTATAATAAGCCATAAAAAGCTTACTTTCTTTACTTTCCTCTTCATTTTCTGCTACATAATTGGCTTTCTGGTCTTTGTACTAACAATCGGCTTGTACGCGCCCATATCCCTTGCAATTATAGCATTGAATATTCTGTTTGTAGTTTCTTTGCTCGTTGGATTGGTTATGCCTATCATATCTACCTCTACCTCGTCCGCGACCACGATCACGATCTCGAAATCCACCTCTTCCTGTGAAACTTTCACCTTCTCCAACCCCGGTGGTTGCCTCCTTCACTTGAAATGCCTTTTTGTCATTCTTTTCAAGTGATCTATTAATTCTCTCCTCATGAGCTTGCAAATACCCCATTAATTCATCAAAGGACAAAACTGATAAATCTTTAGATTCTTCTATAGTAGCAACTACATGGTCAAAATTTGGAGTCAAGCTTCTCAATACCTTTTCAACAATGGTTCAATCGGTAATCTACTCTTCGTAAGACCTCATTTGGCTGACTATTGTCATTGCCCGTGACAAGAAATCAACAATTGATTCTCCACTTTTTATCATCAAAGTTTCAAAGTCACATCGAAGTGATTGCAATCTCACCACCATAACTTTCGATTCGCGTTGAAATTCCTTTAAAATTAACCATGCTTGTCTCGAGGTAGCTGTCGTAGCAATATGTGAGAAGACGCTATCATGGACAACTTGCTAGATAATCATCAATGCTTTGGAATCTCTCTTCTTGTTCACATACAATTTTGTTTCTTCATCCAGATCTGTAAACCCATAATCTACAAATTCCCATAAATCCTAAGACTTGAGTAGAGTTTTCACACGAATGCTCCAAAACTCGTAACCCTCTCCCTTGAAGATGGGAATTAGTGGTTGTGCAGTACCCATTGCGTTGTCGTTATTAGCTATCTAGAGTTCACTCAATTTACTTTGCAACCTGTGTTCTGATACCAATTTTGTTGGAAAAGAAGAAATAAAAAACGATTAACAAAATAAGATAATTATTATGACTTGAAAGTGGGCTATTTATTCATTAATTAAAAATCAAAACAGACTTGCCTTAGATAGGCTTACAAACAAACGATCATTTAGAAATTTACGGACTCACAACTTTAATAAAGTAATCAATACAACTGGACCCTCTAACTAATCAAATCACAAAACAATCGGCACACTATCTCAACTTAATAACAAACTATAGACTAAGTCAAACAGATAAGACTTTGAATCATGCTTCAACAAGGTAGTGGTGATTGATGTTAAGAGCAGCCATTGTTGCGTGTGTACTTAAAGCTTGTGTGTGAGTTTATATAGTGTGTGTTTGTTTCAGAGGCCTCGGGTTTTCGTGAAGTTGGAGGTTTGGGAAACATGAAGCTCCAAACGAGTAGGGCGTGAACTCTGAAACTCTCTTACGAGGATTTTGTTCGTTGGTACGATGATACTTGTGAGAAGTACGACGGAGTGGCCTGGCAATGGTGTGAAGACCTATAAGGCGTCTTTGTGACTATAGTCTATATATATATATATAATAAAACAAAATAGTCCATGTAATTATTTTACAATTAATAATTGGGCTCGCGTTGTCGGTCTTATAGTAGGAAATGGGCCCAAATAGGCCCAATTAAGGTTTGAGTAAAGGGACAGTTGACAAAGTCAGGCCCAGAATCTTGAAAAATTCAGAAGAAACAAACCTCGCGCTCTTTTTTCTCAACCACATTTCTCCGATTCTACATACTCATCAACTTCTCTTCCGATCTTACTCTCTCCACAAACCCTAAACCCCTACATGTCCCACGATTCCCGAATCGATTGAAATCTTAAGGATTGAATAATTAGTCAGGAATCTCCAAATTCATTGAAAACCCTTGAAATTCCCGACGATGGAGAACCAGAAACGGGTCCTGTGCCCTGAAAACGAGCCACTTGTGTCCTACATGTTGCAAAAGAGAAAGGAATTGGCCGAAAAGCCTAAAGGAATATCGGAGAAACTTGATGCTACTCTTTCTAAGGCTTATAACAATGCTTTAATTAAATG
>JANITX010051990.1:7500-31952 GCA_027564395.1 Erythroxylum ulei | reverse complement strand
GAACAAAATGTTGAATTGAATCGTACCAGTCTCTACTGGGGGTTATTACTCATTTTTGTACTTGCTGTTTTATTTTCAAATTATTTCTTCAATTAATAGAAGAAATAGGAATAGTAAATAATATATAAGGAATTATTTTATCCCATTCGGAAGGATATCGTTTCATAATTATCTATGACTGTTTATGTCTTTAGCATGACTGACTACTTGATTAAATGTGGAGGAAAGTGGGATAAATGGCCGATACTACTGGAAGGATTCCTCTTTGGATAATAGGTACTGTAACTGGTATTACTGTGATCGGTTTAATTGGTATTTTCTTTTATGGTTCATATTCCGGATTGGGCTCATCTCTGTAGTAATCGTGTTAGAATTTGTTTTTTTTTTGAAATGAAAGCGTAATAACTCACCTGGGATCCACTCGAATTCGTCAAAGAAAGAGTGGATCCCAGGTGAGTTATTAATAATTCTAATCTTTTTTTATTCATATAAACGACTACTTTTTCCGATGTTTCAAAAAACTCCATTTCATTCTTTTTTTTTTTTACAAGTTAATTGAAGAAATTCAATTTGTTTAATCAAATTCCCCAACCCCCTCTCTTTTTATTTGTTCACTACGTATTATATGCAATAAAATATTATATGGCAGAAATATTCTAAGTTGGAAAAAATAGAAACTAAGATATAGGATTTTTCAGGAAGGGGTTAAAAAAGATTATTTTATTGATATTTTTAGAATATTTCTATTTCGACACAAACAAGAAGGAATAGGAATCGGACTCTAGGAAAAGACAAAAAATCCCCCCTAGAGTACCTTTTCCATATTTTAATTGATTTTGTTTCAAATTATCTATCTATATAGATATCTATTTTATGTTTAGTATCGAATCCAATTTTATTGTATTTTACAATCGAAATTTCTATAATAGAACTCTCTATTATAGAAAAATGAAATCTGAAAAAAACAGTGTCATAACCATAATATTCGAATTTATTGGGGGGTTGAAAAAACAAAGTCAAATAGTCTTCCTGACAATATCCATACTCGAGTTTATTTGTATTACGTTACAAGTAACTCTTTAAATATAGTATAAAAAGACTATACAGAACCAAAGATCTTTTCATAATTTTTTTATTCTATTATACTGATATTATACTGAATAGAATTACATAAATTATCAACAAAAAAATTGAGTTATTTTTATGAGTTTAATATGTTGATAAATATGCGGGACTAGAAATTCATTTCGGACAATTGAACCTTCTCAAATTGTTTCTTCTTAAGAACTAAAAAGATTTGTGCTAAAATAATAGATGCGAAGAAGAACAAGAGACCTTGGACACGTAACGGATCTTGAAGTACTATTTCCGCATCCCCCTGACCAAATCCACCCACATTTGGATTACTTGTTAATGGCTGATCAAGTTTGATAGATTCACCTTCTGAAACAAGAAGTTCTGGTCCTGGAGGTATAATATCAATCACTTCACGCCCATCCAATGCATCCACTATAGTTATTTCGTATCCCCCTTTTTCTTTTCGTATGATTTTTTTTACCATACCCGCTGCTGTAGCATTATACACATTATTATTACTCTTGCTCCCGTCAAGATAAATCTGACCCCTTCCCCTGTTCCCACCTACGTATATAGGATATTTTAAGAAATGAACATCTCTCTTAGTAGTGGGATCCGGGGAAAGAATAGGAAAGGTTATTTCTTTATATTTTTGACCAGGAACAGGGCCTACCACAAGAATATTTTTTTTTGTAGGACGATAGTTTTGAAAAGACAGATTGCCTATCTTCTCTTTAATCTCAGGCGAAATACGATCGGGGGGTGCCAATTCAAAACCTTCCGGTAAAATAAGAACAGCCCCCACATTCAAAGCTCCCTTTTTACCATTAGCAAGAACTTGTTTCACTTGCATATCATAAGGAATTCGAACAACTGCTTCAAATACAGTATCAGGAAGTACCGCTTGTGGAACCTCAATATCCACGGGCTTATTAGCTAAATGGCAATTGGCACAGACAATACGACCGGTTGCTTCTCGGGGATTTTCATAACCCTGCTGTGCAAAAATTGGATATGCGTTTGAAATGGGTGCTCGAATTATTATATATATCATGATCGATATGGAAATGGATCGAGTAATCCCTTCCTTTATACAAGAAAAAGCATTTCTAGTTTGCATGGTCTAATCATTGATCCTGAAAATTTCTACAATAAGATTAGGTAGGTCACTCGCATAGTTCCCTATCCAAGTCGGGGAACCCCTTTTTTCATTTAAGGGGGTTAAAAAGAAGGGAAAAAGCAAAGTTATTTTCTTTTTAGCTAAAAAACTTTAAATTAAAATTTGATAAGTGAATCATTTTGTCAGTCAATCATTCATTGAATGATAAATCACTACAAGTGATGGAGATACGCGATTTAAATAACGAAAAATCCAATATTTTAAAATTGTATCTAAAATGACTGGAAAAGTGGAAACAAGACCAGATATAATTTGATCATTTTGAGCAAATCCAAAATCTTTATAGACGAAACCAATCACTAGTTCCCAACCATGGGTTGAATGGAATCCTATACATAAATCAGTTAATAGAAGAATAGAAAAAGCTTTTATTGTGTCACTTAAATTATATATAAATTCTCGAACCAAAGAGTTAATAAGAACAAGTTCTTGATTACCAAGAATAGAATAACCGCTTAGAATAAAGAAACAAATTATATTTGTCGAGAAGTGCAAAATCGTATTCATACGATCTTCGTTGTGCGTTTTGATTAATTGGATTGTTTCTTTATAGATTCCAGTACGCAGGTTTTGTAGATGTGTTTCCGGACATTCCTTTAACATGTCATCTAAGAAAAACAGTTCTTCAAATTCTATGAATTTTTTTAGAATACTCTTTTCTTTAATATCATTCAAGAAAATTTCGGATTGCCTAGTATTCCACCAATCAATAAACCAAGATTCGAGACTTTTCTTAAATGTGAAAGAGATACACCAGGGCAAAAAGACTATAGATGTAAGATATAGAAGGGGAATGAATGTTTTCTTTTTTGTCATTTTTCGTCTTTATTTAATGAACTCAACTTCATCTCATTCGTCAACTCTATATGATAATAACCTTTCTATCAAGCATAAGTTCTATTACAAGTCATAGAGCTTATAGATAAATCTATATTCTATTCTATCATTTTTTTTACTTGCAGTTCGGGAGTTAGTCCTTGCCTTGTTTAATTTAGAAAAAAGAATACATAAATCGAATAAGAAATCGAAAGAATTCACTGTCAATTCAAATGAAGAAAAAAATGGTGTTTCGAAAGGATATCAATTGCTAAGATTCGAAGAAAAATTATTACTTTTTATGAATACACCAAGGAGCACTTCGGGTTAGGAATATAATAATCGGATTTCGAAATCAAATAACGCCTCATCTATAAAAATGGAAATATTTTGAAAAAAAAAAACGTTTTTTTTTTTTCAAAATATTTCAAAAGGTACACAAAATAAATAGGACAATTCTGAAGCTTTTTGTGCAATTTAATTTCTAATTAAGTTCAATTCTCATCAGTAAAAAAGTGGTACACCCAAAAATACAGATAATTCGCCAGCTTTATGTGCAATTTGTGTCCCATTCAAATTATCTTCAATACGAGTCAAGGGAATAAACCCCTGTTCTATGGTTTCCAGATAAACGATACTCTCAAAAGTACTGGTACGAGTAAAAATACCCTCTTCTTTAACTTCTGTTATTATTCTGATGGAGTGAAGCTCGTTCATAGGTATTTCGAGAATAATACGACGATTTTTTCCAGGAAATCCCCAACGAACAAAACGTACCTTTTTCCCTTTTTTATTGAAGATATCAAAACCACCACCTATATCCCAAAAAATAATCGACCCAAAATAAAAACTACTAAAGAGACCCGCGATTCCATAAAAAGCCATCGTGGCCCCTTGTGGAATAAATGGAAAATAAATAAAGTCCGGAATAAAAGAAAAATCACTAATTTTCTCAGAAATAAAGAACAAATCCATACCAAGATAACTGGAAATTGCAACGAACAATAACCCCAATGAACCTAACAAAGTGAAAACGGCCCAAAATAAATTGCTTGTTCTTCGAACCTCCGCCATAGAATATATCAGTACATCGTCTGAGCGAAAGATTATACTCATTACTCTCCTTTTTTTGAATTTAGTATTATAATTGGGGAATAAAAAACCCCAGAATTTTACTTTGTTTTCTGTATCTAAAAAATCTTGTTTTTTTGAACATGAAGAAATAAAGAAGCCATTGCAATTGCCGGAAATACTAGGCCTACTAGAGGAACAAAAATGGAAGGAAAGTTTATCATAAAATGGGTACCTCGATTTACTATTTGTACCTTATATATATTATTTTTATATTTATATAGATTCTTTTTTTTTTTTTATTTTTTTATTCTTATTTATATTATTATATAAAGATAGTCTATAATCACTAGAATTTCTATATATTTATACTTAGTATATAATAATTCTAGTGATTATAGCTAAGCCAATATATATCATAATATAATATACCCTTTTCTTATTCAAAGAATTTATGGCTATGCCTTATCATTTTTAGTCAAAGAAAAGAAATTATGGAATTGAAATAACTCACTCAGAACGCCCTTTAAAAGATTACGCGGTACGATTGAATCAAATAAGCCCTTATGGAATAAATATTCAGCTGCTTGTGAACCTTCAGGTACTGCCTTATTCAATGTTTGTTCAATTACTCTTTTACCAGCAAATGCAATATAAGCATTTGGTTCGGCAATAATGATATCCCCCAACATGCCAAAACTAGCAGTTACCCCCCCAGTAGTGGGAGATGTAAGTATGGATACATAGAATAACTTTTTATTTTTTTGATAATCATATAAAGCAGAAGAGATTTTAGCCATTTGGATCAAGCTCAAACTTCCTTCTTGCATACGCGCTCCTCCGGACGCACATACCAGAATAAGAGGTAAAAGTTGATTAGTAGCATATTCTACCAAACGGGTGATTTTCTCACCTACTGCGGATCCCATACTGCCCCCCATAAACTGAAAATCCATAATTCCAATAGCTACAGGAATACCATTTAGTTGACCAGTACCTGTTTGAACAGCCTCAGTTAATCCCGTTTTTCTTTGATAAGAATCAATACGATCTTTATAAGGTTCCTCTTCGGAATGAAATTCAATAGGATCCAGAGAAACCATGTCTTCATCCATAGGATTCCAAGTACCCGAATCAATCGAAAGTTCGATTCTATCTGAACTGCCCATTTTCAAATGATATCCACAGTATTCACAAATATTCATTTTTGATTTAAAAAATTTTTTATAATTTAATCCATAACAATTTTCGCATTCAAGCCACAAATGCTTATATTTTTGACTTTCATCGAGATTATTAGAACTTTCTCCTATAGTGGAATCACTATCATTTGTATCATTCGTACTAGTTATTATACTAGTACTAGAATTATCGCTTTCACTACAATTTCTGCCCTTCAAAAAAATGTAACTATAAAAATAAATATCATTGTATTTGTCAATATCACCTAAATTGAAACTCTCAATGCAACTATCAATGAAACTAGTAATATTATTGTTAAAACTAAATTGAGTCTCATACATGTAATGATCATCATCATTCTTAGAAACAGTATTCAGATCGCTAGAAAAAAAACCTTCCATTTCTAAATAATCCAAATCCCTGTGAATTTTTTTTTCTATATCGGTTAAAATTTTAGGGTCTTCCCTTAGACTGGTATTTTCAATAGGACCAAGACTATCCATTGATTTACTTAATTCACACCTGTATTCTAACTTCCTATTAAACAACATAGAATTAAACCACCATTTTTCCATCGAGTTTTTCCTCTATTTACACAAAAATATAATGAATGTATAGTCATTGGATGAAGAATAAAATAATAGAAATATTCCATTTTGAATATTCTATCTCATGTATTTACTATAAAAAAAGTATATAAATCAAATAACTAGGATTAGTAACTGAAAATAATAAAGAGCGAGTTGGTATTAAAAAGAAATGATAATAAAATCAAAAATAATAAGAAACATTAAAAAAAAAAGTACCTCAATAGGGGTAATCTATTTATCTATTTATAAGTCCAATTACTTCATTTAGTGACTATTTTTTTTCTTTTTCCTATATTCTATCTTTTATCTCTATACATTTTTTCATTTTGTTTTGAAGATCGATGCAAATTTCATTTCTTTTTCTGGCTATAGAAAACTACATCCTATCATTCTATATAAACAACAAGAAATAAGAAAAATTAGGTATGAATAGAACAAGAGAGCGGGGGGATAAAAGAGAAAAGAGTTTTAGAAATCTATATACAAGTCATCCACACCCCCTTTTTTTTATTTCATTAATGGAATTTCGTTTGTTGATTCGAGCTAAGTTCCATAAAAACACCAGCCCTTTTTGAAATGTCCTGAACAGTTCCTGTAGGTTGAGCGCCTCGTTCAAGGAAATATAGAATAACAGGAATATTTAAATAGGTTTGATTCTTTATTGGATCATAAAAACCCACTTTCCGAAGATCTCTTCCCTCTCTTCGAGATCGAACATCGATTGCAACGATTCGATAAACGGCTCATTGGGATAGAGATAGATAAATAATGCACCCCCCCCCTAGAAACGTATAAGAAGTTTTATCCTCGTACGGCTCGAGAAAATAAAAAATTATAATGTATGTAGAAAATTATGATGTCAAATAGATCAATAAAATCATCAAATCAATTAAACTATGACTTAAGTATTTTTCTTTCGTATTTTCTTTTTGAAAAAAAACTCCTCATATTTATAACTCCATAACTCAAATTGGATAATTATCAAATAACTAAAAAGAGAACAAAGCCTTTAGTAGCTATTTCATTTATTGAGTGGTCTCTACTCCCCTTTCTTGCCCGTGTTTCGTTTCTTTATAATTTATTTTTTATAATTTTTGATAATAGAATTGATGAGACAATTTGAAAATGGTATTTACTTGTTCCATGATCTTTTAGCTTTTCTTTGAATCATTGGGTTTAGGCATTACTTCGGGAATCTTCAATCTTTTCAAAAATGGCAGCAACATACCATTTTTTCTTTCTATGAAAGAATCATACAAATAGAAGGTTAATTCCTGCGGCTACACTTTTGATCAAAACAGTTTTACTAATTCCAACCATTTTTTTGAACCTTGCTCAAATTGGATCCTTTCTATTTTTCTATCAAAAATAAACTTACGAAGTTTTTCTAACTTATTAATTTTTACTAACCTTAGATACTTGCCCCTGATAAATGAATAAACTCGAGCTCCATCATGTACTATTTACATCATCAACTTACATCATCAACTGCTTTCCCGTCCCCAAAACAATAAGTTCTAGTGGAACAGAACAAACGATGTCGAGTCAAGAGCATGTTCATTTCTATATACTAGAAAAAATGGCGGATGTAAGAATCCACAGCTAATCTAATCATGTCTTTCAAGTCGCACGTTGCTTTTTACCACATCGTTTCAAACGAAGTTTTACCATAACATTCCTTTAGCTTGGATCCAGTATGTAATTGATTCAATTATGGAATCATGAATAGTCATTGATTCAATCGATACATAATAATCTATCCTTTTTAGGTCAGGGTTTTTCTTCTATATAACGAAAACTTTTTTTAAAGTAAAGACGTAAATGAAAATTAACTCGGTATTTTATCAATCTATTTTCTACTCTCTTTTTAGAATTTGTAAAGTAGAAAAATGGGAATTTAAAAATATTAGAAAAAAAGAAAAAAAAAATTGAAAAAATTATAAAATTATAATAGATATATATAATGAAATGATTACATTAAAACAATTTTTATACAAAAAAGAAAGTAACAAAAACTCGACTTGTTTTTGAATCCACATATTCGAAAGCAAGTCGATTTAGATTAGAGACGAATAATTCAAAAAGGGGGATAATTTTAATTCTGATATACAATCTGTATTCCAATATGATATACATCATGAATGGATATGCTCTGGGACGGAAGGATTCGAACCTCCGAATAGCGGGACCAAAACCCGTTGCCTTACCACTTGGCCACGCCCCATTTTCGATTTTATACTAATAAACACTATTATTTATATTGGTTGTTCGTCAATTCCAGTTCAAAAATTTCTATAGAAAAATTTGTTGCTAGTATTTTTATATGCGTATCTACATATCTATCTATATCTATCTAGATATAGATAGGATAAGACTCAATTTATTGATCATTACGTACAATTCTATTAAGATATTGTATAGAAGTGTGATTTATTCGATTTTTTTATTTCAGAATAAAAAAAGATTTTGAACTAGATAAGTTCAAATCAAAGAAGGATTTTGGAGGGTTTTATCTTATTTTATTCATTTTTTTTTAGTTTTATTCATAAATTAATATTAATTTCTTTTCCTTTTTATTGTATTTTATATATATATAAAATACAATAAAAATGAAAATTCTAATTAAAAAAAAAACAAAAATAATTTATATTTTCTTAAAGAACAAAATGTTTGTTATGCTTAATATCTTTAATTTGGTCTGTATTTGTATTCACTCCGTCCTTTATTCAAGTAGTTTTTTCTCGGCGAAATTGCCCGAAGCCTACGCTTTCTTGAATCCAATTGTGGATATTATGCCAGTAATACCCTTACTCTTTTTTCTTTTAGCTTTTGTTTGGCAAGCTGCTGTAAGTTTTCGATGATATCTGTAATTTGAGTAATGTCTTAAAAAAAAATTAAGAATTTATCAGAAAACTAAAATTCGAACATTTTAACAATTTAAAAGATCAAATAAGTCTTACAGTGTGAATTATCGATTCCAATATTGAAATTTTTGGATATATACGAAAAAATACGGACCATCTCATCATCTACGTTTTGCCAATTGAGAAATCCTAATCCTATTATTCGATTTGAACCCATCACCAATAGAATACCTAGATTATAGATATGAAAGAATATTTTTGGTAAAAGTAATTATTGATAATTTGTAATAAAAGACTCGACTCTTACTACAAATCCATTTTCGAAACTTATCTTATATATCTCCTCACAAAAATTTAATTTTTTAGAAACTTAGTATTAAAAGAAACAAAATTTGTTGTAATATAAGAGAATCTATTCTCTTTCTTTGTCGTTTTTTAATTATCTTGGAGATTTTATAATGCTTACTCTAAAACTATTTGTTTACACGGTAGTGATATTCTTCGTTTCTCTTTTCATCTTCGGATTCCTATCTAACGATCCAGGACGTAATCCAGGGCGTGAAGAATAAGAAAAAGGTGGATTCTGTGTTTTTCTTGCTTGTGCTGGATTTTAAAATATTTTTAGGATTTTCTTTATTTTAACATCTTTAACTAGTAAATAAAAAAAAATCAAACAAACAAGGAAAACAAAGAAGTTCAACAAAAAATATCAAATTATCAACGGAAAGAGAGGGATTCGAACCCTCGGTACAAAAATTTGTACAACGGATTAGCAATCCGACGCTTTAGTCCACTCAGCCATCTCTCCCCAATTGAAAAATAGAATTACTTTGTTTATGTTATATCACATAAACAAGAAGAGCAAAAAATGGAGCTTGAAAAAAAAAGACTTCTTTTTATCTTATTTTTTATCTTATCTCTTTTTTTTCTATTTGATTTCGATTCATTATTATATTCTATATTCTTCTATTTTTTAGTTTCCTTTTTTATTTTTCTACAGCCAAAGAGCCCGGCCAGTACCTAGTCGGGCTCTTTTTATTCCCATGAATATTGAATAACAATGATTTATTTGAATTGAATGTACTTTATTCGAAAAAAAAATACCTTCAGCAAAAACAAAATCCAAAAATGTAATTCACCCCGTTTTTCAAATTTCATTAGAAGATACTCTAATTAAACATGTCAATACTCGAATTATTAGAATATTGAATATTATGCCCCTCTATTTCTTTATTGATTTTGTCTGATTGCTTTGTTCGACAAAAGATACAATAATTGTATTGTAGCGGGTATAGTTTAGTGGTAAAAGTGCGATTCGTTCCATGGACCCCTAAATAGTTAAGGGATCCCCCGTTTGATTCATATTCCGATCAAAAACTTTATTTCTTACTTAAAGGGAATCCTTTATACCCTCAATGAATGATTTGCGGTATAATATACATTATCGTAATTTGTATACAAGAAGAATCAATTCTAAATTGACAACTTGAGTTCTAAAATTATGAAACATAAGTTTTTGGAATTGGATCTATAATCCGAATTTTTTTGAGTATGACGAAAGGATCTATGGAGAGATATATAGAAAGTTTCTTTCTAATCGTAACTAAATCTTCCATTTTTTTGTATAGTAGAGATTGAAGCAAAATAGCTATTAAACGATTCTTTTAGTTTACTAGAGACATCTACATTTTTTTAGCTCGACAGAAATTTTATGCTTTTCCTAAAGATTCTATTAAATAGAAATAGAGAACGAAGTAACTAGAAAAAAAACATAGATTATTATAATACTGCTCTTCTAGAGGGATCATCTAAAAAGCAAGATGTTTTAAACTTATTCATACAAAACAAAAAGGCTGACATAGATGTTATGGGTCAATTTTTTGATTTTCCATCTCTTAATTTTTTCTGTAAAGGAGCCGAATGAAACAAAAGTTTCACGTTCGGTTTTGAATTAGAGACGTTAAATTGAAATCAAAATGATGAATCAACGTCGACTATAACCCCTAGCCTTCCAAGCTAACGATGCGGGTTCGATTCCCGCTACCCGCTTATATTCTCTATTTATTCTATTTGAATCTATCTTTTTTCTTATAGAATGAATCTAGAATTTTAAATGAATTTGTCAATTCTTTTTTTTAATTTCTTAATTTAGTTTTAGGTATTTATTTTAGGTATTTATAACAAATTGAATTTTATTTATTTTCTATAAATTTTCTATATCTTTTCTATATATAGAATATAGAATTCCTATATATAGAATATAGAATTCTTTTATTCTTTAACCTTTTTTAGTTAATAAGGTTAAAGAATAAAAGAAAAAAAAAAAAAATAGAAGCGTCCATTGTCTAATGGATAGGACAGAGGTCTTCTAAACCTTAGGTATAGGTTCAAATCCTATTGGACGCAAATTGTTTGCATATATTTGCATATATATGCAAATATATGCAATTTATACCTTGTCCTTCTATTTTATTTATTCTATTTTTTTTTTTTTTTTTTTCTATTTTCATTCGAATTCATTTTATTTATATATTAATATTATATTCAAATGAAATAAAAAGATATTAAAAGATACTAATTATAAGAATTTGAAAGTGAAATTATAAAGTTATTAAATGATTAATCAATTTTTTTCTACCTGTTCCTGTAGTAAAAAGAGTTCCATCTGTTCTTGAATAGCTTCCTTCAAAAGGACTTCTGCTTCCCCAGTGAATGTCTTGGTAGAAGATATGATTTCTTTGAATTGAGGTTTATTCGTGTTTAAGTAAGCACGTAACTCAACAAGAAATTTCCTTACCTGTCCAATTTCTAATGAATCAAGATAACCATTCGTTCCAGTATAAATAGTTATTATCTGTTCTTCCACGGTAAGAGGAGCTGATTGGGATTGTTTAAGCAACTCGCGCAATCGTTGACCTCTTGCTAATTGATTTTGAGTAGCTTTATCGAGATCAGAAGCGAATTGGGCAAAAGCTTCTAATTCTGCGAATTGTGCTAATTCCAATTTTAATTTACCAGCTACTTGTTTCATGGCTTTAATTTGAGCCGCCGATCCAACTCTGGAAACGGAAATACCTACATTAATAGCGGGTCTGATTCCAGCATTGAATAGATCGGCAGATAAGAATATTTGGCCATCTGTAATGGAAATTACATTAGTAGGAATATAAGCTGAAACATCTCCCGATTGAGTTTCAACTATTGGTAAAGCAGTCATACTTCCTTCGCCTAACTGAGAACTTAATTTAGCGGCTCTTTCCAAAAGACGTGAATGTAAATAAAAAACATCCCCTGGATAAGCTTCGCGACCAGGTGGTCTTCGTAATAGAAGAGACATTTGGCGATAAGCCTGTGCTTGTTTGGAGAGATCGTCATAAATGATTAAAGTGTGACGTTCACGGTACATAAAATATTCAGCCAGAGCTGCTCCTGTATAAGGGGCGAGGTATTGTAATGTAGCTGGAGAATCCGCTGTTTCAGCTACTACAATAGTGTATTCCATTGCTCCTCTTTCTTGTAAGGTATTCACCACTTGAGCCACAGAAGATGCTTTTTGACCAATAGCTACATAAACACATATTACATTTTGTCCCTGTTGATTGAGAATAGTATCTGTGGCTACTGCTGTTTTACCCGTTTGTCTGTCTCCAATAATTAATTCTCGTTGGCCACGTCCTATGGGGATCATCGAATCAATAGCAATAAGTCCTGTTTGGAGAGGCTCATATACGGAACGTCTCGAAATAATACCGGGAGCAGGAGATTCGATTAATCGAGATTCCGAAGCTGAAATTTCTCCTCGACCATCAATTGGTTTAGCCAGGGCATTTATAACACGACCCAAATAAGCCTCACTTACAGGTATCTGAGCAATTCTTCCTGTTGCTTTTACTGAACTTCCCTCTTGTATCATCAAACCATCACCCATTAATACAACACCAACATTTTTGGATTCCAAATTCAAAGCAATGCCTATAGTACCCTCTTCAAATTCCACTAATTCACCCGCCATTACTTCATCAAGACCATAAATACGAGCAATACCGTCGCCTACTTGAAGTACGGTACCCGTATTTACAATTTTTACTTCCGTATTATATTGCTCAATGCGTTCACGGATAATTTTACTAATTTCATCTGCACGAATGGTTACCATGAAAATTTCTTAATTTTATTTTTTTAGAAGAAAAAAATAATGCCTATACTCTATTTTATAATAGAAAGACTAATCAGTTATTTTTTCTTTCATCGTCCCAAACATGCCAATATTAGCACTGACAGTACGTAAATGTAACTCGTTGTTCAAGCAACTCTTTAGAGTTCCTAGAGCTCCCTGTAAGGCTTGTTGTAAAACCCGTTGTCGGACTTGATTAATCACTCTTTGTTGTTCAAAATGAATGGCTTCGTTTTTGTAATTTTCTAATTGTTCCAAAGTCGTATAAATTGAATTAATTAAATTCAATTTTTCTCGTTCGATCTCAGAATAGCCATTCACCCGAAAACGATCTGCTTCCGTTTCGACTTTCCTTAAGCGGGCTTGGGCTTTTTCCAGCTGTTCAATGGCCCCTTCCCGTAATTCTTCTGAGTTTCGAATAGTTCTCAAGATTTTCTGTTTTCGATTATCTAATAAATCACTTAATGAAAGTAGACTCTCTTTCCATTCATTTCAAAATGTCTAGGATCTCTTCCCGAACCAAACATGAATCTTTCGATTCATTTGGCTCTCACACTCAATTACTTATGGGAAATTTACCAATTTTTTATGTAATGAGCCTATCCTCTCTTCGCTATTTTTATTTTTAAAATATTGAAAACAATTACCAATATAAGACCAGAATATTCGGAGGACTCTTCTGACCAAACAAATATATGTCAGCAAAGTTGTTTTTTTTCTTCAAATCCAAAGAATTCTTATTCATTTATACATAGGTCATCGATTACGCATTGTACAAAAGGGAGGGTTAAATTAACCCGTTTTTCAATTTCTTGCCGTAAGTAAATAGGATTCAAGCCATTTTATCGACATGAGTGTTCTATATCGAAAAAAAAATCTAATAATTTTATCGAAACCATTTCATTTCTGTATTAACATAGTGGTAGAAAGAGTACTACACTGCGTCTAGACTTCAAACTATTCACTTTAACCATGGTAATAGTCCAAAATTATTGGTTAATAGAGAATCAAAGTGGATTACCAATAAATCGCGAAATGCTATAGTTCTTAAATATTTTTTCTTAAATTATTGAAAAAATTTCATTAATTCAGAAGTAATTTTCAGAAGTAATTCGCGGGATTATGCACATTTTCTTAGTTATAACTAAAAAGTGCAGTTTGGTTGGATCCAATCTATTCTTTGAAATAAACAACTCGCACACACTCCCTTTCCAAAAAAAACCAATACACCTAACACTACACTAAGATTTATTGGATTTGTTGCTAAAATATCGGTATTAAACCCGAAACTTCCGGCGGATGGCCAGTAGCCCAAACAAAGGAAAGAATCGGTTATATTTTTCATATGATCTCATCTCCTCTTATGAATAGACTAATTATCTTTCTAAGATTCCTATATTAGTTAGATATATATATAGATAGATCTATCTATATATATATATCCATATATTATTTGGATTGGTCAATCAATTGGAAGATTCCCTAAAAGAATGATACTTATTCGAATTAGATACCAGTTCTTATATCCATTGCAAAATCTCTCAAGTTTTAACACTTGAGAAAAATTATCTTAAAAAAAAGGGGGGGTCATTGGACTAAAAAAGAGAAGAAAGAGGGCGAATCAGTATGTGAATTCTTCACCTTTCAATTAGTCCTTCCCCTGTGTTCTTGTCCGAACGGATAAAGAATTATAGGAGTGAAATATTAATATAAATAGAATTCGAAAAAGCAAGACCGGTAAAGCAAGTCCACGGAAAAAAGGATATGTATTTCTATTTTTTTAGGATTAAACAAAAGGATTAGCAAATAAAAGTGCTAATGCTACAACCAGTCCATAAATTGTTAAAGCTTCCATAAAAGCCAAACTAAGCAATAAAGTACCTCGTATTTTTCCCTCTGCCTCCGGTTGTCGTGCAATCCCTTCTACAGCTTGCCCTGCAGCAGTGCCTTGACCAACCCCAGGTCCAATAGAAGCAAGCCCTACGGCCAACCCAGCAGCAATAACAGAAGCAGCAGAAATAATTGGATTCATGATAATTTCCTCGTAACCTAAATATAAAATAAAGAAATAGTTAATGATATAATCAACCAATAAATTATGACTTAATTTTTCAATTATCAAGATTTATTCGGTTTAAAGTAATTAATAAGAATTCCGAATTGAAAATAATAATAGTTATTGAACTCTACGAATTACTTCGAGATTTATTTTTTCGTCTCTACCTACATACATAGTTTTTTTTTGTGAATATGTAGAACCTTTGTTCTTATCCTACCTTCAATTTGGAATCATTCTTTGAATTCTTCGTTTTTTTATTCCATTTTTTTAGTCATTGAATATTCAATTCACAATTCGAGATGAAACGGAAAGGCTTTGTTTTTTAATCCCTATCGAAATTTACAGTAGTAGCGGGGCAATTTTAGATATAAAATATTAGTTATTTTATATAATATATATGGATATGGTTAGTTCATATATAACTAGTTCATATAGAATATCCTATCACATATACGTGGGTTTCTTCTATCCTGTAAACCAATTCTTTTGTGTTTTAGATTCAATCGAATTCGAAAATCATTCTTTGAAACCTCAAAAGAAAGAGTTGTCTTATAGTGATCCGATTATATACACCCAGTTTGACCCCCCGCACTTATACTTTATTTGTTATCTTGTTTTTTTAAGCTCTCCTCCCCCTTTTATTATTACCCCATATGGATACAATCAATCGAAATAAATTCGTTAGATTTAATTATTGTTTCATAGAAATATTGGAATTTGGGTGATCTAAATGTTATTTTTTGAATTCTCTTTTGGTCAATCGTTGAATTGAATGTAACTGAAACGGGAATCTCCTTTAGTTCTATATAGTATCTTTTTATCACACGCCGTAAACGTAAATATCATACAGAATTCTAATTATGGCTCTTAATTTTTTTATTTATTATTTTTTTTTTGAATATCCAATATATACTAATATATGCTAATATATGCTAATCGAATATCTATCTATATCTATCTACCTATATCTATATAGATATAGGTAGATAGATATAGATGTTTACTAAGTAGATTATATTGAGCCGCAATATATGTGCGGCAAGCTAAACGAAAAGGACTATTTTGTAGAAAACTGGTCAATGATGGCCTTCCATGGATTCACCTATATAAGCCGCAGCTAAAGTAGCAAAAATGAGAGCTTGAATACCGCTTGTGAATAATCCAAGGAACATGACAGGTATAGGAACTACTAAAGGTACTAAAGAAACAAGAACAACAACTACTAATTCATCAGCTAATATATTTCCGAAAAGTCGAAAACTAAGAGATAAGGGTTTTGTGAAATCTTCTAAGATGTTAATCGGTAAAAGGATTGGGGTTGGTTGGATGTATTTATTAAAATAAGCTAATCCTTTTTTTGAAAGACCCGCATAGAAATATGCAATTGATGTAAGTAAAGCTAAAGCAACGGTAGTATTTATATCATTTGTGGGTGCAGCTAACTCCCCGTGAGGTAATTGTATGATTTTCCAAGGTAAAAGAGCCCCCGACCAATTAGAAACAAAAATAAATAGAAACAAAGTTCCAATAAAAGGAACCCACGGACCATATTCTTCTCCAATTTGAGTTTTGCTCACGTCTCGAATGAATTCAAGAACATATTCAAAGAAATTCTGACCGAAAGCGGGAATGGTTTGCAGATTTCGAATAATTAGAATGGCTGAAACCAATAAGAGAGCAATTACAACCCAAGAAGTAATAAGTACTTGGGCATGTACTTGGAAACTCCCTATTTGCCAATAGAAATGTTGACCTACTTCCACAGCAGATATATCATATAATCTTTTTAATGTGTTGATAGAGCATAATAAAACATTCATATTGTCCTGTCCTCTCAAAAAATAAGAACTTGAAGGGGAATTATTTTTATTCAAACATCTCCTTTCCTTTTTTATTTGTCTACTTTCATTTTTTATTTTAAATACCGCGACTAATCACATAAAATTTGTGTTTGTTCTTTTTATATTTATATTATTTATATTTTTATTTTTTGTACAATTTATTACTAGTATAGTAATCGATTCCCTAAATCTATGAACCCCTCCAACTAAATCCAATAATTTTTTTATTTTATTATTAATCAAGAATTTCGTATATAGCTAGAACGGCCCTCACAAATTGCAAATACTAATTTGTTAAGAATTAATCGAATTGAGGCTATAGCATCATCATTAGCTGGAATTGAAATATCGGCGAGGTCCGGGTCACAATTTGTATCGATTAAACAAATTGTTGGAATTTCCAAAGTTATACATTCTCGAAGAGCCGTATATTCTTCTTGTTGATCGACGATTATTACAATATCAGGTAACCCCGTCATATATTTAATGCCGCCAAGATATGTTTCCAAATGAGCTAAATGTCTCTTCAATATAGCGGCATCTCTTTTTGGAAAACTATTGAGTCTCCCCGTCTTTTGTTGCATTCTCAAGTCCCTGAACTTTTGAAGTCGTGTTTCTGTAGTATACCAATTCGTTAACATACCGCCGAGCCACTTTTTATTAACATAATGACACCGAGCTCTTATTGCAGCCCGTGCTACTGAATCCGCTGCTTTTTTTTTTGTACCAACAATTAAGAATTGTTTTCCCTCACTTGCTGCATCAAAAACTAAATCACAAGCTTCTGATAAAAACCGAGCAGTTCTAATAAGATTTGTAATATGAATACCCTTACGCTTTGCAGATATATAAGGTGACATTTTAGGATTCCATTTTCTAGTACCGTGGCCAAAATGAACTCCTGCTTCCATCATCTCTTCCAAGATTATGTTCCAATATCTTTTTGTCATTTATATTTATCCCCACACTTTTCTTTCATTTCAAAATCGAAATTCTATAAATTTTTTGAAATGAAAGAAAGAGACCCGGTATACTGAAATAGAAATAAGTGTTCCAAAGGAACCTTCTCTTCTACCGAAGATTGGCCTTTGATAAATGATCGGGCCATTTTTTCTATTTAATATTTAATATGATTATTCTCTTTATTATCTTTCTTTTATTATACAAAATAAAATGACCGAAGATGAATCCGCTCTTAAGAATCATTATTTTAGGAATTATTAAATACTAGATTGCTGCGATGTATCGCATAAATTCTTTGAAACAAAAAAAAAGAATTCTCTGTGGTGAAACAAAATATCTCTCATTTCGCCCTCAAATAAATTCTTTTTTTTTGTTTCCGAGGTCATCTTGTTATATTGCCTTTGCTTTGAACGGTTCATTATTCTTTTGAATCCGGTACCAACAGGTATCATTCCCCCTAAAACAACGTTCTCTTTCAGACCTTTCAACCAATCTATGCGCCCCCGGAGAGCGGCTTTTGATAAAACTCTAGCAGTTTCTTGAAAACTTGCTTCAGATATGAAACTTTGAGTATTCAGAGATGTTTTTGTTATCCCCAATAATAGAACTCGATAGCAAATCGCCTCTTCTAAGGAACGCCCTGCTCGTTCGGCTCGCAACAATCCAATTAGTTCACCGGGCAAAAAAACATTAGACATTCCATCTTCGGAAACCAAGACTTTTGATGTTATTTGACGCACAATAATTTCTATATGTCTATTATGAATGTGAACTCCCTGGGATCGATAAACTTTTTGAATTTTATTAACCAAAGAAATACGACTTTGCGCTATCGTTAGCTCAGCACCAATCAAGAATCCCCAAGGAATGCCAAGAATTTTTGTTATACGCCCATTCCAAGTATCAACTCTCTTTTCTAGGTTCATCGATATTGAATCAATCGAACGAACTTCTAATACCTGTTCTACTTTTGGAAGACCTTGTGTTATATCACCCGATCTCGATTTTTCATAGATAAATGTAACTAATATATCTCCTTCAGAAAGTATTTCCCCATAATGGCCATGAACCGTTGCTCCAGGAGTCGCCAAATAAGGGTTAGCCGATCTTATTCCTACAGAATCCATTTGAACTGTTAGAATTTGACCCGATTTTAGGTGTGGTGCATTTTTCGTTTGAACTATACATACATTTTCGCAAATAAATTGACCAAGACTCATTATTGTAAACGTTTTTTCACAATAATTATGGTGGAGAAAATGCCAATTCAAATAGAATGGATTTAAAATGATGTTACTACACAGATCAGGTTTATAAATTCTCTCGTTTTCGTCCAGGAAATAATATTGGAATACTTGAAAAGTTTCTTTTAATTTGTCAAGTTGCCCATTTTTAATTATCGAGATCTGATTATGAGTTATTAAACGGTAAAAATCAAAATGGGCAACTTGAGGGGCTATTCCTAAAGGACCTAACGAATTTTTAATTGGAATCATAGCATCTCTTTGAATTTGATTAATTCCCTCTTTTATCCCATTGTAATATTTTCCATGGTTGAATGATCGTATTTGAAAACAATTCGATGATGACAAAATTATCAAAGATCGGCATTTTTCATTTCTATTCAACAACATACGAATAGTTCCATGATTTTTACTAAGTGATTGTTGAATTTTTTCCCTCGAATCAATAGAAAAAAATGGATTGATGGTGGTGCGGTCCGACTCATTATCCAAGATAAATCTTGAACCGGGCGGATTATTCCTTTTTCTTATATATGAAATATGGGATTTCACTAAGTCAATTCTTAAGAAATATCTAACCAAACCTTTTATACTTATTTCAACAAAAGAAGCATGCGCATTTTCTATAGAAGAAAATTTTTTGTCTTGATCCCAATTTAAGACTAAACAAGTCCTAACTAATTGAATACTTGTATCAGAAATTCCCCGAATGGATTTTCCATTTCCAGAAAGAATATAATTAATAACTTTAAGTTCCAGATTATCTCTTTCTTGGAACATATCTTGGGGAAAAAGTTTTACTAAATTGATCCTATCCGCTATTTCATATAAAATTACCGGTCGAACCAAAACAAAATACTTTTTTTTCGTAATTGTGATCCATTGGACATAGATCCAATTTTTCATTTTTTTTTCTTTTGAATTTTTTTTTACCGTTCTTGGTGGTATCAACACGGCACTGTGTCGGGATATCTTATCCATTTCTCCGGGAAAATAGATATCCCCGGAAAATATTTTTAATTCAATCTTTTTTTTTTTCTTCTCCAATCGGACCAATCCCCTTACTCGACTTCTTATATTTAAAGTGATTAGTGTATCTACTTCAACGATACTATTGTTCCGTACCATTATGGAAGAAGATTCTGGTAAAATATGCACTTCCTCGGGAATGAAAAAAAATTGATCTACTTTAATTTGGTATTTTGTCTTAAATTCTTTAACTCCTTGATACTCAATTAAAAAATCCTCTTTTTTAAAAATGGAATTTATACCTATAGTCCTATATTTAGTAATTCCCGAGCTCTGTGTTCGGTATTGAGGATCATCGAAATAAGCAAGAATGCTATTTCTACGAAAAATACCATTGATTGGTATTTCAATCGAGATACTGGAAGCTAACATTAGCTCTTTGTCTCGTTCTTGAATCGATTGGAATTGAAATGGAATAATTAATCTATTTCTCCGCCTCTTTGCTAATAAATCCGTAGTATCATGGAAAATAGTAGGATGTGTAAAATGACAATGATCTATAGATATGATTTGATTAAATATTGAATAATCTGAAATCCTTCTTTCTTTTTTATCAGAAGGATTGAAACGAAACAATTTATGTCTTACTTTTTTTTTACTTGCTAAAAGGTTACAAAAATCTCTTTCTCCAGTAGAAAGATAATGAATGTTCATTTGATCTTGATCTTTTCGGATTGAAAAAGAGACTGAACCGGACCTGTATGATTTTCCTGATAAAATCCATAAATGACTTGTTTTTGGTAAGATATGGACATTACTATATCTAAATTCTGATGCATGGTACACATCGGTACTCCAATGCATTTCTCCTTCTAAGTCAGAATAGACATGTTTTCGAACTTTTTCTTTTAAATTAAAAGTGTATGTTCCTGCGCGAATCTCGGCAATTACTTGTTCTGATTTTACATATTGATTGTTTTGAACTAATAGAAAACTTTTTGGTGGAATAGTCACATTATGTATAATATCACCACTTTCAATAGTAACATACAAATCTATATAACATAGAAAAGCAGGATGCCCATGACGTGTACGTGTAGGATGAACCAAATCTTCATTGAATTGAATTTTTCCATTATAAGGTGCTCGCACCTGTTCTGCAGTACCTCCAGTGAAGACTCCGCCAGTATGAAAAGTTCTTAATGTTAGTTGAGTGCCCGGTTCTCCAATGGATTGGCCCGCAATAATACCTACAGCTTCTCCTAATTCCACCAAGTGACCATGAGTAGGACTTTGGCCATAACACAATCGACAGATCCAAGATGTATTCCTACAGGTAAAGGGAGTTCGGATAGATATTGGTTGGGTTTGAAGGGTTTTAAATCGATTGATAAGTCCAATTCCAATATCTTGATTTCTAACGGCAATGCATCGTGAACCTCTGTATATATCGTCTGCTAATACACGACCAATTAATGTTTGTATCCATATTCTTTCCGGCATCATTCCATTCTGGGTATTCACCGAAATTCCTTGAATGGTACCACAATCCGTTCGACGTACAACAATGTGTTGAACCACTTCAACAAGTCTGCGTGTAAGATATCCAGCATCTGATGTTCGTACAGCAGTATCTACAACCCCTTTACGAGCTCCGTAGCAAGAAATTATATATTCTGTTAAAGAAAGCCCTTCGCGCAAATTGCTTTGAATAGGTAAATCAATCATTTGTCCTTGTGGATCCGACATTAATCCTCTCATACCCACTAATTGGTGTACTTGAGACGCATTTCCTCTAGCTCCCGAAAAGGACATTATATGGACTGGATTAAAGGGGTCGGTCATCCTAAAATTAGGATTCATTTCTTGTCGAAAATATTCACTTGTAGCATACCATATCTCAATGGATTGGCGTAATTTTTCTACTGCATGTACATTCCCATAATGATGATGTTGTTCCAAAATAAAACTTTGTTGTTCAGCATCTTGGACTAGCCATCCTTTAGAAGGTATTGTTAAAAGGTCATCAATTCCTAATGAAATGGATGTATCCGTAGCTTGACGGAATCCCAGAGTCTTTACTTGATCCAGGATATGTGATGTATATGCCATTCCAAAGTGATCTATTAATCTGCTAATAAGTCGTTTAATGGCAGTTCCACCTATCACTTTATTGTGAAAGACTAGATTGGCCCGTTCTGCCATAAGTACCTCCATATTCCACTCAGTGGGATTCGGTTCAACAATGGGTTTGAGTCAATGATTGGAAAACTGCCTTTTCTTTATCTTGATTTGCGTAGAAATTGAAAAACTATGATTTTCGTTAAACCATGAAGACCTGAATTTACATCGGTATCATAAATTTTCTTATCTTAGATACCAACCATCTATATGATCTATATGATTAGATATCATATGATTAGATATCATATGAATAGGCCCGGCAAAAACCTTGTATAGCTTCTTCGATTTCTCGATAAAAAGAAATATGACCAACATTGGTTCGAATGTATATAGAACGAATTTCTTTTTTTGTACTTCTTACTACTAGATAATGCTCATAAATTTCATGATAGGTACCTAAAGATTCATAGTGAACTTCGATAGGAACTTCTCTTGACGAAATAATGCGTTGATCTAGTCGCCACCGGAGCCACAAAGGACTATCGAAGTTTATTCTTTTTTGTTGATAAGCTCCAATTGCATCATAGGAATTACAAAAAAAGGGTTCTTTTTTTTTCGTATACTTATAGTTATTATCTCGAATTCTTTCATTTTTAAGATTTCTAAAATTTCCGCAATTCCGTGGATTATACCTATTTGAATAAATACCTCGACGATTCCCGCTCGTTAATATGTAAAGTCCAATAAGCATATCTTGAGTTGGTACGGAAATAGGATCCCCAATAGCCGGAGACAGGAGGTTCGTATGAGAAAACATAAGTAAACGAGCTTCTGCTTGAGCTTCTAAAGATAAAGGCACATGAACAGCCATTTGATCCCCATCAAAGTCTGCATTGAATCCCTTACAAACTAATGGATGCAAACAAATAGCACGCCCCTCTACTAAAATGGGTTGGAATGCCTGTATACCTAATCTATGCAGAGTCGGCGCTCTATTCAGCAATACGGGATGTCCCTGCATAACTTCTTGAAGTATTTCCCATACAATCGGTTCTTTTTCCCGAATTTTACTCTTAGCAATTCCTATGTTCGAAGCAAAATGTTTTCGAATTAGACCACGAATTAGAAATGTCTGGAAAAGTTCTATTGCTATTTCGCGGGGCAATCCACATCTATGTAATGAAAGTGATGGACCTACAACAATGACAGAACGACCCGAATAATCAACCCGTTTCCCAAGTAGAGTCTCGCGAAATCTTCCCTCTTTGCCCTCAATTATATCAGAAAATGATTTGTAAACCTTATTATGACCGTCCCTCATCGGTTGTCCGCGGATTCCATTATCAAGAAGTGTATCCACGGCTTCTTGTACCAATTTCTCCTGACACATTACTAATTCTCCTGGAGTAGATCTACTTGTTGTTAATAAATCGATAAGAGTATTATTCCGATAGATAACTCTTCTATATAGTTCATTAATATCAGAGCTCATTAGTTTACCCCCATCGATTTGAATAATCGGTCTCAATTCGGGAGGAAGAACTGGTAAAAGACATAAAACCATCCATTCTGGTTCTATATTTGTTCGGAGAAAATGCTTAGCTAATTCTATGCGTCGAACCAAAAAATTCTTTCTTCTTCCAACTTTTCGATCTTCCCATTCGTTTTCATTGTCCGGGGATCCCTCTTCCCCTAATTCTTTCCATTCTATCAACGAAGAATCCATAAGAATTCTCAAATCCAGATCGGCCAATTGTTCTCGGATAGCACCCGCTCCACTTGAAATTTCTCGATTTCGAAATATATCAAAACCTTGGGTAGTAAAAAAAAGTGGTATGCTGTGTTTCCAAGATTGGATTTCATATTCGAATGAACCTCGTAATCGTAAGAAAGTGGGTTTTTTAACTACGGGTCTAGCAAACGAAAAATTGAGATAGGATCCAATCCAATAAGATCTCCCCCTTTCAAAATCGGACGTGAAGGTTTCCTTTCATCCGGCTCAAGTAGTTATAACAAATAAAAAAAACAAAGGGTTTTCACTTTCAAAATCTATAAAAAAACTCTAATCTAAAAGAAAAAGGTTTACTCTTTACTCAAGTTCTCAATAAATACCAATCAACATTTCATTGACATATTCTTTTTTTTTTATTTTCTTAATTATTTATCCAATTCTCAATTAAGGCAGAAAAGAAATGAAAAGTAAAGTTCTTGAGTAGTCTACTCCCCTTCGAATGCGGAATCTTCAAAAATGGATTAATTAAATTAATTAAATAAAAGAGTATCCCGAAATTCATAAGA
>JANITX010051990.1:0-5000 GCA_027564395.1 Erythroxylum ulei | reverse complement strand
CAATAAAAGGAATCAGAGAAGCTCCAATAGAAAAATATTGGAAGGGAAAAATACTTCGAAGATGAACCTGTTCCCATGCAATCGTAAGAAATTCTTGACGGTATCGGGCTGGAACAGTCTGTTCCTCCTGAATATCTCGATTAAGTGCCAAAGAATTTCCTGTTGCTACCATATAGTATTCATCTCTACTTGGTGATAAATAAAGCATGCGTATTCTTTTTGATCTCTCAGATATTTCATAAAATGGACTTTCTATGGACCCCCAACTACCAATCCTCGCATGAATTGCTAGAGATCCAATAAGTCCAACATTGATTCCTTCCGACGTGTCAATTGGACAAATGCGTCCATAGTGACTAGGGTGGATATCTCGTATCCGAAAACTAGCAGTTCGCCCCGTCAATCCTCCAGGGCCCAAATAACTCAATTTTCTCCCATGAACTATTTGGGTCAATGGATTAGTTTGATCCAAAACTTGAGATAATGGATGTAATCCAAAAAAAGATTCATAAGTAGTTGTTAATGGAGTTGAAGTCACCAAATTCTGAGGAGTCGGTATCAATTTATGTCTAATTGCTCCACATATAGTTCCTCTAACCATATTTTCTAAACGAACCAGGGCCAATCCAAATTGATCTTGTAATAGATCTGCTACCGAACGAATACGTTTATTTTTCAAATGATTTATATCGTCAAGTATACCCATTCCAAATTTCATTCCAATCAAATGATCCGCAGCTGTCAATATATCTCGTGGTAACAAAAATGTATTGTTCTGAGGTATATCAAGATTAAGCTTTTGGTTCATATTTCGTCGACCAATCCTTCCTAATTCACATCTTTGTTGAAAAAATTTTTTTTGTAATTCTTTACATAAAGATTCAGAAAATACTGGATCTCCACCAACACAAGCAAATTGTCGATAAAACTCCAAAATGGCATTTTCTTTTGACCCTATTTTTTTTTTATCCTTATCATTTAGGAAAGAAACGAAAATTTCAGGATAACAAACATTCTCTAGAATTTCGCTTAAATTCGAACCCATAGCTGATGATAAAACTAGAATAGATATTTTCTGTTTCCTACTCACACGAGCCCATATCCTTGCTTTTCTATCAATCTCTAATTCTAATCTACCCCCCCAGTCTGATATTATGGTGCCAGTATAGACCGAAATTCCGCTAGGGTCCAATTCTGAACGGTAATAAATACCAGGGCTTTGCAATATTTGATTGATTACAATTCTGTATATTCCATTTACTATAGAAGTTCCCAGAGAATTCATTAAAGGAATGTTTCCAACAAAAATAGTTTGTTCTTGTATGTCCCTACTACTTTTCCAAATTAATCCCGCAGATACATATAATTCAGCAGAATATGTAAGCGATTCATATACAGCATCTTTTTCGTTTATCAAGGGTTCTAATAATTGATATGTTTCTACAAATAATTGAAATTCAATTTCTTGATCTGTATCCTCAATTTTTGGAAACTTAAAAAGCCCTTCTGGTAAGCCCCGATCAATGAACCTACAAAACCCTTCAAATTGTATCTGATTCAATCCAGGTAGTGTAGACATTCCTTCATTTCCATCCCCAAGCATTTTCAATTTCCCCGTGAATTTTATCGAAAAATATTCCACCGATTTGCTGCCATTCTTCATCAAATCACATGAATCAATTTAGCAATACTGGAATTTCTGTTCTTTATACTGAATTACATGAAATTTTAACTAATCCCGTGTATGAAATACCTATTATGAAAAGAGGAATAAATAAAATAGAATTTTATACTCAACTTCGAAGGAAGGAATTTGCAACAAAACAAACAGATAGAATCTAAATTATAATCTCAAAATGGAAATGAATTGAAAAATTCGACCCGGATTTCAAGATTTTTTTCATTTTAAGGAATATAAAAAAATGCATCCCGGTTCTATCATTATTATGATATTCCATATTCCAATTCAATTGGATACCAGAAAAAATGAATTCGGATTGTAAATTGCAGTCATATTTGTTTGGGACAACACATAACATGTCGTGCTTCTCCCTATTTTACAATTTTTCTATTCAATTTATTGAATAGAAAAATTGTAAAATAGGGAGAAGCACGACAATTTCTTGATAATTCCGTTCCGCATAGTATCGGTATTATATATATATGGATGGATAAGATACCCGATTAGATAATATCTGTGTAACTATTCAAATTTATGTTCTAGGGTTTACATATATTGACAGTTGCTGTTATAATTGGAATGGAGAAAGTTTTTTTTTCAATAAAAAAGCAATATGGATTGGTTATGTATCAATTTTCTTTTCTTATCTCATTAAGAAAAAAACCATTTTAGATTCAAATCTTAAAGAATAATTCATAAATGAATAGTTAACGGTTGCGAATTGTCTCGATATTTTTTTTTTTTTTCAATAGAAAAAAAAGGGGTATTCTCATATACTTCATATATTTATATATCTATATCTATTTGGCGGCATGGCCGAGTGGTAAGGCGGGGGACTGCAAATCCTTTTTCCCCAGTTCAAATCCGGGTGTCGCCTAAGCAATAAGACATTTGAAATGAAATATTGTATTACGTTTTTTATAGAAAACTTTTTTCCAATAGAAGCAAGCTAGGGAAAAGGAGTCTTGAGACTTGCGTTTGATTATAAATTCTAAGCATCAGTAGGTTTATTCTAAAAAATGCTGTATGTAAATATTTTCGTCTCGGATTCAAGTAGTGAAAAGGAATCCATAAATTTAGAAATGATAGTTCTTTCACTACACAACTATTGTAGTGTCCGTCTACTGACTGGGTCTCGAATTAGATTGGATAAGGATAAGTTGGATAGGGAATTCCATTTTTAGTTAGAGAACGGGCGGAAGAAAAACCTTGTATACAGACTGATGGAAAGTCTATTAGTGCTTCCACATTTCATTAATATTAGTTAGATTAGTTAGATTGAATAGTTTTTAATTTAGCTAATTCGCTTTCTTAATCTTAAAAGTATATATATATATAATTATATAATATAAATATAATTTCTTATATATATAATTTAAAATATTTTACAAAATTTTTTTATTCTAAAATCGAATAGAAAAAAGAAAATCTTTCTTTTCACTAACCTCTAGTAAAAAAAATGAATAGGCAAGCTATCTTCCGATTATTTTAGTTTTTTTAGAGAACGAATCGGGAGACATTACGAAATTTTTTCAAATAGAAATAAGAAAGAGTATAAGTATGCAAATGAATCTGTCTTGATTCTTTTTTTTATACTTAATGAAATTACTTAATGAATTAATGAAATGGGGGGGTAAAACAGAAATCTTATTATTCCTACCTGTTAGTAACATTCATTTACTTAAAACTTCCGAGGATGTTTCCGGATGTGTTGTTTATGCTTAATATTTTCCTATTTTACTAAAAATCATATAAAAAAAACTTTTTAGATGTTCTAATAGAAAGGATTCTTGTTTTTCGTCAATGGTGTTAGCCCTGAATCCTTTTTTTGACTCTCTAACAGTAATTCCGCTATTATTATAGTCTTTTTAGTGAATAATACAAAAGAAAATAATAGAAGAAAAATTTTTGAATAATAATTAAAAAATTCCTTCATATTTTTAGAGATAGGAGACAAAATTTACATGGATATAGTAAGTCTTGCTTGGGCTGCTTTAATGGTAGTTTTTTCATTTTCTCTTTCCCTCGTAGTATGGGGAAGAAGTGGACTATAGGGATACTCAAAATTGAGTTAAGGGATCAAAGTACCCATTTTGTTTTCTACTTGGGTTTTTCAATTTCTTAACTTTAACTATTGAATTAAAGTATTTCATTTATACTAATTAATTGAGTTCAAATATAAACAAATATAAAATAGATCTGCATTTCAGGGTTCTATTATATTCTAGTAGTGTAATGTATTCTATGTATATGTATATTATAGAAATTGAAAATACTCTTTCAATCAAACAAAGATTTGAATTATATCTATATTCGTATTTTGAGAAAATCAAGAGAATCCAATAGAATAGGAAATTGCTTCCTATTCCAACCGAATTCTTCTTAAAATTTCTCTTTCGATGAACTGACGCTTAACCAGGTTTTATATATATCGAAAATGGGGGACCGCGTAATCCCCATTCCTGCCCCCCTTTTTCTTTTTTTAATATGATACCGGGATTGTAAAAAGAATCCGAAGAATAAGAGTTGTTTTTTGATTATTTCAGATTCATTGGAATCAATACAAATCAAATAGATGAAACTAAAAAAAAATTGGACGCAATTCTCAGTCAGATAGTAGAAATCAAATATATTTGATTTCTACTATCTGGATTACGGTGATTGTAGTCCGATCTTTTTTTTTTAGACTAAGACCAAAAATTGAAAACCTTTTTCATTTTTTTTAATCATTGATTACATTGATAAAAATGAAGAAGTCAGATTTCAGTGAAATTAGTCACTTTGACTTACCGTTTTTACGTAAATTATAAGTAAAAAAGCAGTAGGAACTAGAATAAACAGTGCAGTAGCAATAAATGCAAGAATATTTACTTCCATAATCTTTATTATGTTTTATTTCTCTTAAATTTCCAATAAAAAATTCGGGATTTAATCCCATAGAGATGATAAATCTTTCATCGATAATTAATTCAACAATGGTATAAATTGGATTTCGATGATATCAAATTGGATCAATATCACGAATAACAATATCTTAGTTATCAAATCGACTCATCGTCGAGAATTAAATAGTATAACATAGGAAGATCTTTTATCCATACTAAATAAAACAAAAAAACATTTTTTTTGATGCAATTCAAAATTTCCTTTCCTTCCTTATTAGAAATAATATTTTGTTTATCCATTTTATTCCCTTTCACACAAAAAATGAATAGATGTCTTTTTTTTGGGGGGGTTGGATCCATCGGGACTGACGGGGCTCGAACCCGCAGCTTCCGCCTTGACAGGGCGGTGCTCTGACCAATTGAACTACAATCCC
>JANITX010047911.1:0-20412 GCA_027564395.1 Erythroxylum ulei | reverse complement strand
CTCATGAATAATAACACTACTTTTGATTGTCCATCCTAGAACATAAAAATAAATTACAAGGCTCTTGGCCCAAAAAACAATTTATTGGACTTGGATCTTCTGCTTTGAACTCTTTGCTCACATGAACCAGCCCATTCGCTAAAAAGTGTGTAATGGAATTTTCATAAAATTGAATTTTGTCACTTCAAAAACAAAAATTCCAGCACTTGTTTTTGGTAAATCCGAAACTCAAAAAATTCCAACACTTGTTTTTGCAAAACTGAAACTAAAAAATTCCAGCACTTGTGTTTCATAAAACTGAAACTTTGTTAAAACAAAATTCCAGCACTTTGGTTTTCATAAAACTGAAACTTTGTTAAAACAAAATTCCAGTATTTTGGTTTTCATAAAACCAAAACTTTGCCAATACACCAAAGGATACACCGAAACCATTACCTCGTCTTTTCTTCGATTCATGGTTGCTCCATCTTCAAGATTACAGAAATTTGTACATTACAAAATCAAAGAAAATAGAAAAATAAAGCCAAGGAGGAAACATGATGATGAAAGGCCACCCTCCTTGTTACAAACCAACCGAAGAAAACTTACAAGGTAAAACTATATTCTATTGACAACCAAAAGAGCAACACATTCACCATATATATTTCTATCACATAAAAATATGCTGCTTACAAAATTTAATTGCCAACCTATGCATCACATATAGGAATCAAAATAATGCATAATAAACTTGGCATTGATACCAATTGTTGGATCAAAAAGAAAAGCATACTAGATTTGGCTAAAACGGTAGATTTTAAAAACTTTTTCCAAAATCAAAACGCAGGGGAAGCATAATAACCAAATCAACATGTTTAATCCATACATGATATGGTATAAGGAAAATAACTAACGTAAGAACAAGATGGAAATTATACTGACTCCTTGCTACAGCTTTGACTCCTTGCTTTTGTACCCTCTCCTTGTTAATATATCCTATCCTCGTTATTGTATCCTCGACCAATCCGATCTATCACTTGTTCTCCTTGGACAACTTGGTTAACAAGATCTTTTGGTGGGAAAGGAGAAGAAATATTGAAGAGATTTTCCTTAGTTGAAAGAAGCCAAAAATGAGACTCTTCTCATTCAAGTTTCGGCTAGCTCATGTAAGAGAGGAGAGAGTGAGTAAAAAATGCAACAACACCTTCTTCTCTTTCTCTCAATTTCAATTAAACATGAAAGAAAGAAGTGATATGCATCCAATGCATCACTTCATTCTTTAATCAATAATAAAGAAGCTAATAAATGAGACACTCTCATTTGTTTAAGATGGCTATATGAAAAGACCAATCAACTAAATGAGATGAAAGAAGGGAGAGAGTACATCAAATGCACCTCTTCCTTCTTTAATCAAATGAATGCTAAAAGGTTACATGCCATCATTAAAAGACAACCATTAAACCATTTAATGATAAGATCATTACTCCATTCAATGATGATGAAGCATGATAAAAACCATCTTAAATTTAGCAATTCAATGCTAAATGTGTAGCTGCACATTTAGCTATGAAATCAAAAATTCCCCTCCTTTTATCTTTAATAACTTTGTTTCCATTTAATTAATCTAATTAATCAAAGCAAACCAAAGTCCAACCCAATATTAAATGTTCATTTGGGCTTCTAATTAACAATTAATTAGTGTAAGCCCAACATTCAATCATAGGCTTTAAAATTTAATTAACTTTTAATTAAATTGTTTCGGTATTATTATTTCAAATCTAATTCGGTCCTTTCTTCTTTCTTTTTTTGGTAACCTTTGTTTATATTTCTTACTTTTCTTGATAACCTTCCTAGAAGCCAAGTGGGGAATCTAATTGGACTTGTATAATTCAAGCTCCAATAAGCTCGGAATTAATTTAATCTCATTAGAATTAATTCTAGCTTATTAACTAAATGTCATTCTAGTAAAGAAAATTTGCTAAACTCTTGAATTACTAAATATTATGAGAAAACATGTTTCAAATAATATGTTTAATTGCAAACTCTATTATGAACCATATTATAGCCATCAACACATTAAAGGGTAAAATTACTGTTTTGCCCTTAATTGGTTTTTCCTTCTAGATCTCCTGCTTTATATGGTGATTAACACACAAGATGTTGGCCCCCAAATTTTTTTCTTGATGAATAAGCATGATTAAATTAATTATGAGGTCTTTATGGATTTATTTCGTGGAGTTAATTATTATGTTAATGTTAGTAAGATTTTATGACATAGGTTAATTTAATTAAAGTGTTAAGGTAGTAAGATTGTATGAGGGCATTTTGGGAAAAGCACTTAAGCATCAAAGACATAAGGCATGGAAGGAAGGGCAAATTGGACATTTCTCAATCATTAAGGACATAACTGGAATAAGAAGTGTTGTCTTGCTTTTGAGGAAGAAGCAAAAACCTGAATTGAGGGAGAGAAGAGAGAAAAATGAAAATAGAAGAGAGGAGAAGAGAGTTTCGATGGAGAAGAGAGAAAAGAAGAGAAAATAACCTAGGTTTCGATTTTTCTTAGCCTTCAAGAGAGATTTTGGAGTTGTTCAAGAAGAGAAAAAGGTAGAGGAAGAGAAGAGCTTTCATTAGAGCCAAGAAACTCTTCATTTGGCGAAGAATCAAGGTAAGATCATGGTAAATCTTTTGGGTTTTTGGAAGGATTTTAGTTCATGGAGTTTAGAAAATGGATGGTTTTAAGCTTTCTAGGATTAATTTTAGTGAATATGTCTTATGGGTTCTCCAATTTGAATTCCTATTGAATGGGAATTCTGTCTTTTATAAAGGGAATCAAGGAAAGGCAAGAGGAGCAAGAGAAGGGGCATTTTTGAGCAGGTCTTTAAGCAAGGAATTCAAGGTGGGTACATGTTTATAATAGAGTAAATAATCCACTAATGTTTTCTTTGAATCAAGGAAGTTTAATGATTTCAATTGCATCATAAATGTTGCATTTATGCTTCTTGAATGAATTGAGAAATTGTTATATTTTTTATATATGAACTGTGTTGATGATTTATGAAAAGACTTTGAATTTTTTTTAAAGGATAACGTGTTTATGAAATCATATTTTTGGAAATGATCTCGAAAAGGCTTTATGTTTATGAAATCAAGTTTCAAAAAAGTGTCATTTTGGGCAACATGTTTACAAGTTGTGAAATGCATGATTATGTGGGTTTGGTTTGGTCCATTCTGTATGTCAAGTGCACTTTGACTAAAGGCTTCTCTTGCCTTTCTACTAGTGGCATGGAGCTCCTTCACGGACTCTCCTAAGTTCACAGCTACGCAAAACCATTATGTGAGATTGCGATAGTACGTTTTATTCACAGCTACACAAGACCATTTTATGGAATTATGTTAATACGTTCTACTTATGGACCTATCCAAACCATTTTGATGTGCTTATGTGTTTACGATATGTTAACAAGTTTGATGCATACATGATTTGTAATTTGTGATTTTTGGTGAAGATTTGATAATGATACATTTTATGAATTAAATTAGAACTTTGTATTGACAAATGAACATTTTAAAGGTTTTGTTTATTTTTCTGTTATAAACTTATTACCCACCAGCTTTCAAGCTCACCCCCCATTCCTTCCCATCACCAGGTGATGAGAAAGAGACTGAGTGAGCAAGAGGGTTAAGGCATCAATCAAAATTCTGCATATTTTGTATTTGAAGCTAGTTTAGGCAAAAACAAGACTTTAATCGCATTTTGAGAACTATTGGTTTATGTATCTTTTGTATTTTGGATTTTGATATTGATGATGCAATGTGACTTGAAATGACATTAAAGCATTGTAAAACTCTGATCTATTGGCATTAATGAAATATGATTGTGTTTTTGCTTATGACTTTCCAAGTCGTTCGTGGCATTTTCAAGTCTTTCATAAGGGTAAAGTTTGCGTTCTGACTTCAGGGGAAAAGTTAGATTAATATAAGCTGAATTAGACAAAGTTGTCTTCCTGGAAGTTGTAGCTTATCTTTCTAACTTTCCAACAGTATAAAGTATGAAATTTTTGGACATCGTAGTTAAGAGATATGATCATTATAAGTGGTGATGCTGCATAGGATGTATATACTGAACAACTATAGTAAGGATGAGAATTTATTGTATGTGATAAGTCATTTGAGTTGAGATTTGGGAGTTTAATACAACCAAATTGGTAACTGAATATTTAAGGAGTTATATTGTATTAGAAAAAGTGAATTTAGGAAGATTATAAGTGAAAGTGATGTTAGAATGGATGTAGGAACCATTGGAGATGCTTTGGAGAGTGTAGTTAGTAATTTAGAACTTTTAGTGATGTGAGGAAGACCCCGTAGAAATCCCTTCGTCTGATTCATCTTAGACTAAATCCCTTCGTTTGATTCACCTTAGACTGAATCCCTTCGTCTGATTCATCTTAGACTGAGCCTTCATTTGATTCATCTTAGACTAAATCCCTTCGTCTAATCCATCTACATTTTTGGAAATTCAAGATTTTGACCCTCTAGATGGCAAAATCTCTCTTTAAGGTCTTCACAAAAGTTGTAGATATTGAAGTCCTCTTCGAAACCACTTTAAAACATCCACAATCCAATATCTCTAATGAAAGTTATGCCAATTGTCCCAAGATAGGTACAATATGATGGAGGACATAATCATGTTTGATTCTTTTGGCCATAACTTCATCATCCGGACTCCAAATGAAGTGATTCTTAAACCAATAGATTCCTAATATAGTTTCCTATCTCTCCATAAAAATTGGTAGCCTTTGGTGTTGATTCAGAAAAGACTGGTGGAAGGAAAGTGAGGGAATCGGTTGGAAGAGCATGAATTGTTTATGAACATAGGGATTTTTGGGATGTTATAAGAATGAAAATGAATTGATGATGGCTAATAAGGGTTCATTGAAATAACCCTATAGGGTAATACGCTCATGGTTTATGACTCTGGATTGTTGGGCTCTGGAAACGGGGTCCAACACAAGATCTCATCTTGGTGTTAAGACTTGATGGGTAGCTAGTCCATCAAACTATTGGCACCAGTTTAATCACCAATCTCTGTAAAGCATCTAGAGGTGATGATATCACTATAAACTCTTTATTTGAGTGAATGCTCCCTGATACATGTTTCAATTAATAATTTCAACATGTAGACACTGCATTAATACTCTGTAAAAATCCATTCTGATCATATCAAGAAATGAAATACAAATGAGTTCACCACTCATCAAGATTGTGGTTCGTAATAAAAGATTACTAAGGTGTATGTTTTAAGATTAATGGCCTACTTTATTCTTTAAAAGCATACCTGATTCCAGATTCATTTAATAGTGCCATTATCGATAGTCAACTACTATGATGATATGAAACTCATGATTCCCTTGAAGTAAACTCTTTTACTTACATGGAGATAAATCGCAACACTACAATCTAAACCATAATTAAGCGACTAACTTGATTATTCAACTGTGAATCAACGAATTTAGATTATAATAATATACATGTTTCCCATACATCTCCATGTATGTGTAAGTTACTTATAAAAGAATCTCGGTACCTTATGACTAGTTATATAATGCTCATATAAATAAAGCCAAACTCTTTTGTTTTTTTAATAATAATTTTTTTCATTACAAAAAGTAACTCAAAGAAGATTAAGTTATAAGTAAATACACTTACTTTCCAGAGTACTATATTTACATAACTCCACCATATATAATGTTGTGTTTTCTTCATCTTACAATGTCATTTTGCTCCTTTTCCAACTGTCCATCTTTATTCTCTCCAGCAATAGTGAGATTAATTAAATTAATGTCTCACATGGCCATGCAAGACATTAATTTCATGTTAAAGATAATTTGCATGCATAATCAACGTAGCTCACATTGTTTCCATTTTTTTCTTCTTTTTGTCTTATAATTTTCTTCTTCTTGCTCCATAAGGACAAGTGAATATAGTGCTTTCGACTCACTTTAACTTCTTTGGTTTCTAATAGTGCCTAAAATCATGTATGAATTAAAGTGAGTGTCTTGAGCAATTTTATGTCTTTAATTGCTAAGTATTATGGAATAATTTCATAATCAATTAAGCACTTATCAATTTCCCCTACACTTAGCTTTTGGTCGTCCTCAGGCAAAACATTAAAATTAAACTCAAAGACCTAAAAACATTTACTGATTTCCCATATGCTCTAAGAATACATAATCATAAGCAAATGGTAGACTCAGAAAATGTGTTTAACTAAAATATATCGTTAGGTATACTCCACACCATTCATGATCATGTCATTCCACAACTTTGCATACCATTTCATTTCTCCACCACTAATGTTCACATGCAAAATCATGGATTAAAGGACTTTTCAAGGTTGTAATGTGGGTAAAGGCAAGGTGAAATGTATTTGGGTCAAGTAGCATGATAGCCATCAAAGCTAGTGAAACAAAAGTAACACTCAATATATTATCAAGTGCAAAAACCAACATTCGCTCACAATTGTGTACATCATGTAAGGCCCTAAACTATACCCTAGTATAAATGTTACATGTCCATAAAAGTATTTGTGATAGGTGATAAAATTGTGATATGATTGTGAATGATATATGTCTTAAATTTTGGTTTAATCTCAAATTTTTAGTTTGATGGACCATAATTAGTAACTTGGAATTAATTGGTACCATTAGAAAATTGATGTATTAAAATGTACATTTGGACTAGAAAAATGTTAAGTGGCAAGACAAGTTGATATATGGAAATTTGGATGACTAAACCTATAAATTGATTGACATTTGGGATGATTAAGTGACAAATGGCCTAATAGAATTGTGTTGTCCATTTGATAGCCACAAGTGAAGACATGTAGATGAATTCATTGAAGGACAATTAGCTTACCTTCATATGTGACATGTGGCCATTGTAAACCAGGACACCTTGCAAAGCAAATGCTGATTCACTTCAACTCATCTAAAGTTTCTGCTGCCTTCTCTCTATCTTTTACTCCTCTCCACCGAAGCTCTTTCTTACACTCACAAACTCCTAGATTTTGTTTCAATTTGGATCATCATCACTTCACATCTTTGCAAGATGCTGCATCAAGGAAGTTAGATTCTGCTATCTTTTGTGCTATTGTCTTCTTGGGGTTAAGATTTTCACCTTAATCTTGGAAGTGTGCTAGTTGTATGAAGGCTATTTTAGCTTGTTCTTTGAAGAAGGAACTTAAAGTTAAACATGTAAGGGATTTATAAACTTAATAGCATTTATTAATACAAGTTCTATAATGATTGAATTGGCATAGAATATGTGTTATGATGATGATAAATGAGTGCTGGAAAAGTGATCCTTGTATGGCAAATTCTGTTTTGATTTTGATGCATGAAAGATCATGAATTGTGAGATGCCTAATGAATGATTTTGAATTGGATTTGGACATGATTTTGATGAGAAATTGAAGCATTAATAAGGTAGAATTGAAGTGAAATTGATGGAATATGATGAAGGTGTATTGAATGGAGCATGAAGGAGTTAAAATTGGAAACAAATTGAAGGAAATGGGAGAGTGAACCTTCGGTTCACTCATCCCATGATCGTGGGATTTATATGGCTCCTTCCTACGGTCACGGGAAATGTTCTAAGATGAGAAACGATCGGTTTTCTGTAATTATTGGACTATATAAGTTTAAAACACTTTAAAATGGTTTAATTGGACTTAATTAAGGTTAAAAGAGAACCTAGTTTGATGCTAGATTAATTTATTAAAGGTGGAATAGGTTTCGGATTATTAATTTAGGTAATAAGTTAAGGAAGGTGTTATTTGATAAGAAAGTATCTCATTTTGGAACTTATGAGTTGTTAAAAGAATGAAGTATACTTATGAATGAAAATGTAATTCAAAGAACATGAGTAATGTGAATTGGATATGATTGTTTAAGAATTAGGAACTTGTGTGATTACATGTAATGTGTAATGACTTAATGCTTCATTGATGTATTGATGCAAATGCTTAAATTCATAAGGCATAATGAGTTTCTTAAAGTGTGAATAAATATATTCAGTTTGAGCATAAGAGCATAAATTCATACTTATGCATTATCTCATTGTCAAGTGATTATGGAATGCGATATGTTTTGTTTTGAAAATGCTAAGTCATAGTTGTGGGAAAATAGGCTTGCCTAGAAGGGTCTATAGCTACTTTTGTGACACTAAGGTGTGTTCTGTACTTCGACACTTCGGTGTCTTCTGTTCTTAGACATAACAATACCTTTTGTAATCAAGACATAAGTCTCTTCTGTTCTATGATACCAATCATAGGTATCTTTTATTCTAGTTCCATTACCCACTTCTGTAAAAAGGGCTAGTAGGCTAATCTATTTCGTGTTCTGATATATGTTCAGTTCTAAAGCAAGTTATGTTATGTTTAGATACAAGAATGTTCTATGATGATATAAATGTGTTCTGTTCTGATACATTTACATTCTGTTCTGAGACTTTTATGTCTGTTCTAAAGTAATGATGTTCTGTTCTGTTATTTATATGTTTTATTCTGATGCAAAAATATTTTGTTCTGATGAATTATATTCTGTTCTTATGCAAATAATGTTTGGATTATGCTTTAATTTGAACAATTAAAGATTGCTTATGATATGACCTGATTCAATGAAAGTGAATGCTAGACGACTGTTAGAAGCAGTAGCCATTTTATATCTCGTTTAGTTATTCCCCACTAAGTTATATGCTTAGCATGGTGGTTTTTCCTCTATGTAGATTCTGACAAGAAGATTTGATAATGGGACAAAGACAACCGTAGTGGCCAAGAAGGATATGTTTTGTTTTGGAAAATGTTTAGTTTGTTTTTGAGTTATATGATAAGACATTTTGTATTTTTATGTATATGGTTTGTAATAACCTTAATACAAGATGAATTTAGAATATATGGCATGTATTTTGATAAGTATAAGATGTATGATATGTTCTGTTTTTAACTCAACAAATTATGAATGTCAATTATGTTGCTTTATTTTCAAGGAACTTCTAGAGTATCTTGGTATGTGTTAGGTATGTTTTGTATGGCTTCTGTATATCCTATTAGGGGGGTATGAGGGTGTTACACATCAACTATGATGAATGCAAAAACAAGTTTCACAACTCAAACTTGAGCTTTCATACACAAACCACAAACCACATAAAATATTTACCAATCTGAAAGGATCACTTATACAATTGATGACAATACATTAAAAACAAAAAGAGTGACCCTTCCAAGCTAACATCTACCTCATATTCAACATACTCAAATAACCCATTCAATAAAACAGTAGGAGGATGTATTAAGTATGAATAACCTTGCAAACCACATATACACTTCCTCCTTGATACATTTATTTAAACAGTTCTTTTCTTTTTCTTTTTTTCTTTCTTCTTCTTTTCTCTTTTCTTTCTTTCTTTTCCTTTTTTATTATAAAATTAAAAGAAACTACATTAACATGTGAATTTCAATAATAAGACATAAAATAACATCTCAACATTATAACCAACCCACACGTATGCATACCCCCACACTTAGAATTTTGTACTTCCATAAACTAAAAAATCAATAAATGTTCTACTAGCTTCAAGGCTTGGAAAGGACATTTGGTTAGGTTGAAGCATGTAATGTGGCTAATACACAAAGAAAAGGCAAATAAAGCTCAAGGGGGCTTATCAAAAAGGGAAATCATATAATGGGTAGGCTATTTGGCTAATGTAGTTCAGAAAAGAAAAGAATGCCTAATCATGTCCATATTAATACATATGATAAAATATGGTATCAAATAGAAATTCAAGGAAAAATCAGGATGTACTTGTCATGAAGGTAACACATTATCAAAAGACAATGAGACTGATATAAATATGTCAGTCAAATAATGCTCAAAATCTCTCTAACTTTGTCTACCACTAGTTACTATTCTTCTAAAGATAATGCATATCGACCAATTACAAGAGAAAAAATATATAATAAAGTTGCTATGAAATTCTCTAGTGAATTCACACTCTAATCATGGCTATGTAATCCCATAAGCAACAGAAAATGAGAAAATGTTTGTTTGTTTATTTTATTCTTTCTCTCATTTTGATTGAAACTTAAAATAAGTAAAACAAACAAATTCAAAAACATATATGCATAAAAAATAATACAAAAATGTAAAACAAAGAAATTTACTTCCCTTGGGTTACCTCCCAAAAAGCACCTTTGTTTAGGGTCGCTGGCTCGACTCCATATTTCCTCCTCACATTACAAAATTGTGATCTATAAGTGTCATATACAACTCCTCTACATGAGGTTCTTCTGGATAGGGCCTTGGTTGATAATCGCTCATCTCCAGTGTCTTCCCTATCTTCAGATTCTTCATCTCTATTGAGTCCTAACACTTTTGAAATAATTCAAATGACTCTTCACATTTTTCTTCTTTATTTAATTCATCCAACCTGCTAGGTAAAGGTGAAGGGTTAGTCTCGAAAATAATTATGGACTCAGTAATTAACTCTAAGCTAAAAGATATGTCTTTTTCTACTTCGAGCTCCTTCTTTACTTCTTCCACACAAGCAATTCCTTGAGTATTACACTCAAGATTCTCAAGCACTTCATCACTTTGTAAGATTTCCACACTTATGTCCATAGGGTATGCCTCGGGTTGATATAACTGCTCCTCTTCCATTTGTGATTCTAGGCATTCTATCCTCACTGCCATGTCATCCATTTGGCTTAACAAGTTCTAGTTTCTAGATGTTATATGCCTCATTTCCTGCTGGAAATATTGCAATTGTTGTTGTAGGCTCTATTGAAATTGGAGATTGTTAGCAATCACAGCATTCATCAATTCTTCTAAAGATGTACCTAAGTATTGTTGGCTCTCCGCATCTTGGAAACTAGACCAAGATTGCCTTTCATCCTGCTGGAATTGTAGGGTATTCTGTTGAAGTTGTCACATACTCTCTTGAAGCTGGTGCAAACCCTTTTGAAATTAAAGATGGCCAATATTACAAGTCTTAATATAGTCATCTAGAGGCATATTTGAGATATGACAAGAAGCTTCTAGTCCACAAGGGAATTGTTGTGTGTCCTGCAAACTATCATAGAAGTAATTCTGATGGTCATCCCATCCATAACTAAATTCAGGTTGATCAGTCCAACCTTGGTTATAAGATTGAGAGTAAGAGTTAAAGAAAAAATTACTTCCATCCATGAAATTTTTTTGTAATATTTATCACAATCATGAAACAGAAAAATGAAAGGATCATGAAATAGTTGAAAAGAAAGCAATTACGAACAAATATATACAAAACACCAATTCAAATCATAAACAAAAACTAAAACACTGCACTCACCGGCAACGACGTCAAAATGATAGCGTGTCATAACACTAGTCAAAATAAACATAACTAGACCTACTACTATAACAGTGGTGAGTCTAGGTTGATCCCACAGAGAGTGTGTGAAAAGCTTCTAAAAAGAAAGTAACTAGTGTTTAGGTTTAATCGGGTGGGGGTGGATTTTTCAAACAAGAAAATAAAATGAAACTAGACTAATAAAAACAAATTAAAGAAAAATATGCAAAAAAAATGATAAAAGTGGAAAATTCTGTAGGGACCAAGTTGTTTAGTTAAATATCGGCCTACACCCTAATTAAACTTATCTCATTGATTTGTTGTTCTCAAACCTCTCTTAGCAACTATTAATCGTGGGTTAATAATTAACTAGAGTTTTCCCTTAGATAGTGCTTAATTAAGATATGACTGTTAATTAAACCTAACTACTGAATAGTCTAGGATACGATCTCTAAATTCAATTAGGTAGTAGCATTAAGAATTAGGAAAGCAGATTAATCAAGGCAATAACCACATATGATGCGTTATTTAACCTAGGTTATGCTATCCCTAATTATTAAGAATAATTAGTCGCTGCACATGAATCATTATATCGAAATTCTACCAATGGGTTTGCAAATAAATGATTTAGTGAATGCGTTAAAAACATCCTTTTACAATACCCAAATCAATTAACATAGGATAACACAATCAATTTCTAATGAGAGAAAAGAAACAACAAAATAGTGAACTATACTTAATCCGGGTCGTCGATGTCGATGTCACCTCCGAACCGATGTCGGGATGTCCAGCCCTTATGGGTCTCTCCCGATTGAGAGCTTTACCCCTTATCTTCATTAAAATCAAGAGCTCCCAAAAATATTTGCTTCAGGCCCAAGAAAGAACCCCAACTGAAACCCTCCTTACTACTGCGCCTCCCTCTCTTCTACACTACTGTTCTATCTATTTCTTGAATTAATTTTTGGTCCATTGGTACTATTCACATCCTTTAAAAACCTATGCATATTAATCCTAGCCAACGACTGCGTTTTGTTATTGTGTTGCTCTCTTTCTCCTGTTGTTGCATTGTCATTTTCTCTCCATGGATCTGCTACGCTGCATTTTGCTCCTCGTGTAGGGGATTTTGGTTTATTATCAAGATGTCCAAATAAGAACATCCACGCCTAGACCAATAAACTATTCATACCAAAGGGGTTATATCCATTAATAAGCTGTGAAGAGTTTAACTATGGATAATCTATTAAGCATCCCATCAAATAAGTAGAAGATTCTTGATTAGTGTACCTATTGTTTTTGCTTCTCCTAATGGTTGATCGAGTAACAAAAATGTTGTTTTTTCAGTACAGCATTATGGGTTGGATGTGATTAGGAACATTCCGGCTTATCTCAAGTTCTTCAAGGAACTAAGAATCAAGAAATGAAAGTTTAAGCCTAATAAAAAGGTGTTAGTTTCGAAAGTAGCAAGTGAATTACCCACAAACTGAAAGATCCGAGACATTTTATCATGCAAGTATCTATAGGTAATGGTGATGAGGTTAAGGGTATGCTTGATCTTAGAGCAAGCATAAACCTTATGCCTCACTCTATTTATGAGAAACTAGATCTAGGGCAATTAAGACCAACCAATATGTGCCTATAATTAGTTGATAGGTCAATCCATTATCTGAAAGGAATAATGGAAGATGTGTTAGTGATGGTTGGCATATTGATTTTTCTTGTAGACATTGTGGTCTTAGACATAGGGAGGTTAAACAGCAAGGGAAGGAGCACACCATACTCTTAGGGAGGCCTTTTATGGCCACTACTAATACTTGATTCATATGAAGAACAGAAAACTACGCTTGACTGTTTTGGGAGAAACAGTCGGATTTTCAATCTTTAATGTTTAACCAGTTCCTACTACTACTGTTTCTAAAGACTGTTCCTTGTTCAATCTAGTTAATGTTGTATATTATGATTTTTCCTTGCTAGAAGAAGAAGGAAAAAAACTGGACTAGGGTAAGGAGAGTGATGAATGCTACCAATTGCTAACGGATGCAGCTGAGGAAGTATTTGGAAAATTCTTGGAGACGGATCCACATGAAGAGGAGGAAAAACTGGAATCAATTGCTTTGAGCGACCCACCTTGAGCATGACCATTGAGGCGTCCAACTACAAGACATTAAAGAAGCAACCTATTTAAGTTCTGTTTGTTTTTTAATTATCTATTTTTTTGTTAATTTTCTTAATGAATCTTAACTTAGTTTGTTTTCTTTGTGTGTGCTAGCCTACTCTCCCGTCTCTTCTATTTTTTTTCCTTGCAGTTGTTCTTCATTCCTCAGCATAGTACACCACGTTCCACACCAGATCAACACAGTGATCACCACCACATTCATATCGTATTCTATCTCTTTCTTTGTTGCTTGTTAGTTTAATTTCTTTTAGTTTAAATACTTGTCCTTATTTGTGTTAATTTTTGTCTTTTGTCTTAAACCCCTATTTTACTTTTTTGTATCACATTAGGAATAGTTTTATGTTCAAATGGGGAGTAGTATTAGTTAAAAATATTATTATTTGTGTGTTGTGGCTTTATTTCCCTATTTAATGTTTAGAGATGCATGATCACTAAATGAACTTGATAAGGATTATAAATGCATAATATGAGTGAATGAATATACTTGCATGCTTAGAATAATTGACTTGGATTTTTGTTAAAAGGACATTGACTCATTGTGATAAATGAATGACACCTTTCATTATGTAATATTTTGAGCCCTTTTGAAAATTTAAACACCAAATTCAAGTATTCATGATTAAGGAACTCTAGAACTTGCTTGCAAATATTAGTTGAGATCATATAATCTTATGAAAATGTTAAAATGATGAAGGCAATTAAGATTTACCACTTTTGCTTAAAAGACCACTATGATGTTATCTTTAGTGAACCCCTTTTTGAGCTTAACATGAAATCTTTTCTTTCTTTAAACCTAAATATAAGCCTTGACCTTGATTATTTATCCTCTTCGTTGCACCTACCATAACATAAGTTGACCATTTGAATGGGTATAATTAGTTTTAGTGAATAAGTGTGGGGGAATCATAACATATAGTTAGCTATTGCATTAGGGATGGGTATGGTTGTAGAAATTTTTATTTCTCCTCCATATTTCTCTTCTCTTGATTTTCTTGTTTTAGATTCATAAATAAATAATTAATTAAATGAAAAATATAGTTAAAAAGAAAAAATAAAAAAAAGAAGAGGGGAAAAAAGAAAAAGAAATAGAAAAGAAAAGGAAGGAAGAGAAGATGACCAAAAAATGAAAAGAAGAGAAGAGAAGTAAAAATGGGAAGTGTTAATTTTGTTAAGTGAGAGGAAAGAATTGAGTGTTTTATGGTTCATTGTTTTGTATTATTTTAAATGCTCAATTTGTGTTATGATTCTAAATAGCAATTTTCCTTTTTCCTACCCTTAGTTGGGGCCCATTACAACCTAAATAAAGACCTTCGGATTGATTCTTGTGTTTGATATAAGTGGTGGAGATTGGAATGGTAAGCAAGGTTATGGTAGATGCCTTACATGAAATGAACGATGAGCGAATACTTATCCCACCTTTAAATGCTTGAGAGGATGGAGAGTGGAGTGAGTATCTATCACACCTATTGATGGTTCTTTACATTGAAGTGCTTGTTGATTTTGGCTAAATATACGAAAAATAGCTTGTTCATGGAGTATTATGAGTTTTAAGTTCGTAGGTTGCATTTATTGAAATGATCATTAATAAGTGTAAATTGCATCTTGTTTTAGGGCTTAGCTTGATATGTGTTTAGCTATTAATTCAATCATTTAGTATATATTTAGGTTAAAATTGTGTTAGTTTGTTAATTATTTGTGCTTAAGTGTTTTTATGGGTTAGTACAAGTATTTGAGCTTAAATATTATATTTTTGAGGTACCTTGATGTGTTTGTTAGTGTTTCAGGGTCAACATCGAAGAGCGGAGAAGCTTAAGAGACATTTGGGCCAAAACAAAGGCCCACAATCTTGACACAATAGGCCATAATCGTAACAAAAGCCCAGGATGTGGCCCACAATCATGATCTGCATGCCATGATCATAATAGAAGGCTTAGATGTGGCCCACAATTGTGGCCTGCATCGGGCAGACACGCAGATACTAAAAACATCAAGTTTTGAGGGATTTTTTGAACCTTTCAGACCCCGAAAAAACCTTAGGGTTGCTTAGAACATAAAGAACAAGATAAAGAGACAAAAGTAGTTTTTGGCATTAGCCACCTTGAGAAACCATAGAGAGAATTCATCGAGATTTTGAGGAAGAGAAGAAGGAAGAGAGAAGAGGAGAAGAAGCTGACTCGATATACTTCCCAGATTAGTAGGTTTCTCGATGTCGCTACCTCCTGTCCTCCATTTTGATTGCATTTCGTATTTATTTTCAGTTCTATCATTGTATAGAATTGGATTGAATAGTTGATGATAGGATCTAAATGTTGAGGATGTTATAAACTCTCCTTTGGAGTTTTATCTTTGAATTAATGAAATTTGATTGTTTATGTGTTATTTGGATTTAATGTGATTTAATTCTGCAATTGCATAATTCGATAATAAACTAAGAGGGTGAATCAGATGAAAAATAATTAAATTGGGCTAACAAGAGTTATATCAAATCAGTAAATTATGCGAACTGAGATCTTGCATAGGTTTCCGATAGTTAATTAGAGAATTTCAGAACTAATTAAGGTTTTGGATAGGTTGTTAATTAAGAGATTGCAACTTCCATAATCTGATTAGGGTTTAAAATTTAGGGTTAATGGTTATAACTCGAGAGAGAGTAATCAACCCTAGGATCGTCTAGAACTAATAATCCAGTAATTCATAATCAATTAGGTTAGCATTAAGGATAGGTAAAATTCTCTTTCTCTCAATTGGTAATTTCTTTATATTGATTCTTAGGTGTGTGTTGCAACTGCTGAATAATTAATATTTTCATTTTCGATTTTTAATTTGATTGATTAAATTAAATTCTCATTTTTATTTTCGTGCAATTTGAATTTTTGTATTTGTTTATGGCCTTAGATTTTAGGATTAGATTATCCCTCCTAGTGGGATCGACGCATTAGGTACTACGCTAACAAATTGTGCGCTTGTGGATTATCTAGGGTTATTAATTAAAACTTACACACATCAAACATATGTTAGGATTTCAGCAAGATGAGTCCAGTTCATAGGATTCTAAATTGGGCATGATCCTGGATAAGCTCACAGACATGAAGAGGGTCAGAGGAGACTAGAAGAGCAAATTGAGCAAGTAATTGAAAATCATGCCTCGTCTATTCACAACCTAAAGAATTGAGTGCGACAGCTTTCCTGTGAATTTTGTAAGAGAAGTGTGGAAGACTCTCTAAGTAATATGGAAATACATAAAAGAGAGCAATATCAGGCTATCGCATCTAAGAATGGGGGACAGATAGAAGGATCGGGGGAAAACCAAACTGAACCCTGCCTTATTGAAGACCAAGAGATGAAGAAAGAGGATGAAGAAAAGAATGCCAGCCCTCCCTATTATTCACCAATTCTTGACATACAATGTGTGAACATCGAAAAATCTTTGGGAGATGTCTATGAAAAGAACCTTATCCTTCGGATTAATGATGAACAAGGGACATTCAACATAAATGTTGTATTAAAGAAACCAAATGAGAGTAGCTCATTTAGGATAATTGATGTGTTTGAATCTTCTAAAGAACAAAAAGATGAAGAACAAATGACAATAGACATCGATTTTGAAGAAGCTATAAAAGTCTCTATTCGTGAAGCGGAAGAAGCAGAGGAGACGAAGGTGATTAAGGAAGAAAGAGAGCAACTCACCTTCTTATAGGAGAAACTGTTGGATTTGATGGAAGATTCAGGGAGTTTTGTTATTCCCTGTTTTGTTGATAATTCACTCAAAAAAAGGACATTATTGAGCCTAATTGGTTTTCATAATTTTATCAATATTATCCTTCTGATCATTTTACAATTTGTAGCTTACCTATAAGCTACAAAACTGATGTTGAACGAAAAAGGTGGAAGCAAGCGACTCATAATTGATCTCAGCTGAGTTTCCAAGGATAGAACGTCGAGCTACCAACGTTAAAAGAAGCGCAGCATGGGAAGTAACCCATGGATTGTTAATTCTATGACTATTTTCTTTGATTTTTAGATAGTTTAAATTTAGTAGTTAAGTTATTTCATTTCCAAATAAAATCGAGAAGGCATAAGACTTAGACATGAATTAGATGATCGAGGAAGTAAGCAAAAGAGAGGTGAAAGAGCTATAAAGAGTTAAGAAGTGATCTCAGGAAAGTATAGAAGGACAAAAGAAGAGAAAATCATAAATTGGTGGAAATAAGCCTGCGGCAGAGTAAAACTGGGCACGTGAATTTTAGTTTAATTTTTTTACCATTTTACCCTTCATTCACTTATATATTCATTTCTTACTTCACTTTTTTACTCACTTTCATTTTAACTTTATCTCTTTAAGTTTAGAACCTCCAAATACTCTCACTTCTCTTTAACCAAATTCCAAACTTCCACTTTATTCTAACTCCACCAATTTGCAAGCCAGTATGTCGTGGATTAAGCAGTCAGTAAAGCGTGATCAATCATTAGGACAAAACTAAGTCTCGAGACGAGGGTGAAGGAATAGGGCAGCAGACTTCGAAGCACCATTCCTGATTTACACAGAGGAGGAAGGTATTTGTTTCCAATCCCTTAATGCTAAACAAATTGTAGTTTCAAAATATCTTGATTTTGACCTGTTTGATAGGCTAGAACTGCAAGATAGTGTAGAGAACCTAGCAGAAAGAATTCAGTGGGTAAAGTTCATACACTTCCAACATCCTGTCTACCAAGAGCTCACTTTAGAATTCTTCACTTCCCTTATTTACAAACCTAGTAATCCTAAGGAAATATGGTTTAGGTTGTAGGGACGAAATTATAAGCTCAATATTGAAATCATGTGCGATATTTATAGGTTCCCTGAGTCTTCCATTATCGATCAACATGATGATTTTCATGCTTCTCGCTATTGGAATAAGCTCACTGGGTTAGAACAATTCATCGCTCAAAATGCCCACAAAAACATCATAAAAACCCATGAGCACTTTTTATTGCATAAATTCATGTGTCAAATTATTTTTGATAAACTAGAAACCAACAAGTGTTCAATGAAGGAACTTTTCCTATTGTGGTACATGGATCACAACATCTCAGTGTGCACCTCCACACATGTGCTGAATGTTATTGTTACGACTCTACGCTAGCAACAATTTGGGGATGGGTTACTCGGTTTCCTCCATTCCTGAGTATTATGGCGTGGACTGTAGTGGTTTAACCATCCACCTCTTAGATTTTCTAAATCACCATCATTTATGGCATGCTAAAATCCTTAAGTTCCATAATATAGAACTCCAGGATATCATCTAAACAGCTCATGTGAAGATCAGGAATAGTTAGGCGAGTTCGAGCATAGCGCCACCTCAGTAGGCAGAAGAGGACTCGACTAGTGAGGAGTTCGAAAAGGAAGAAGACACAGATGAACTGGGTTAGAAGAAAGTGCTCGATACAATCTCCACAAACACCAAGGTAATTACAGATACACTTGCGGAGAACTCTAGAAGGATGAAGGAGATGGCCCAAGCACAACGACGTCGGATCTGGGATATAAGTCGTATCCATCATTACTTCGAGGCTCAAGGCGTCCAACTGCCACCTCTAATACCATCCCCACCTCCATCAATATGAGGCTTTATTTCTAACCCTTTTCTTTTTAAATTTAGTCTTTATTTTATTTTTTGTTTTAATTTAATTTATGTTTCTTCTATCCATACGTAATTGGTTGCCTCCCTATACATTGTGGACAATGTGTTATTTAAGAGTAGGGAGGGTATGTGTTTTGTTTTGAGTGTGAATTTTGCATATTGTATGATAATGTGTTAGGTTGCATTTTGTGAATTATGTCAATGTGTCAATGGCTTACATGGATTGAAATTGATTTAATTTTGAACATAGTCTATTAGGTTGTGAAGAGTCATTAACTCGCAAAATTAATGAATTGGGTTCTTTGACTAAATATGCAAGCTAATTAGGATTTAGTATAAGTTTGTCATCCTCTGAATTGCCACATTCATTTATAATTTTAGGTCTTTCGAGTAAGGTAGCTTTGCTAATATTTTTTCATTAAAACGAGTAGTTAAAGTAACATAGGCAATAAAAAATTGTTTGTTAATTTTAAATAAATAACTATTATGATGGCCTTCGGATTATGAATAGAGCCAGTAGCCAGTTGAGAATATGATGTAGCCAAGTAACTGGATCAACATGCATCACAAATATGTGCCTCCTCATCAAAAGGCTATAATGACGTTTCAACTAAGCAACTTAATAAAAACATGACTTAGTTGAGTAACCAGATCGACGTTCATCACCAATGTTTGCTTTGAGTAAAAGAATAGATCCATGTCTACAAAAAATTAAATAAAAATGTTTTCTAATAAAACCTACCAAACTTGTAAATAGCTTGACCTTTCATGAAAATGTACTTAGGAGTAGTTACCAGAGTTTGAAGGACCAAAGAATTATTAATGTGTGCATACAATTGAAAAGAGCGAATAACTTGACATTTGAGTTTTTGATTAATATGTATGTTTAGTCCAGAGCTCTTAGACACAGATTTTGTATGCTAATGATTTGGAATAGCTTGAATCATTATGTTTAAAGTTAAATTTATTTCGTGAAGTTAAAGCCATTGTCTTAGTACTGCATTTTGTGCTTTGTGATTTTTTTGTGTTTGTTATTTTGTTTGCTTAAGGACAAGAAAATGTTTAAGTGTGGGGATGTTGATAAGTGTAAATTGGATCATGTTTTTGGGCTTAGTTTGATATGTGTTTAGTTATTAATTCAATCATTTAGTATGTGTTTAGGTTAGAATTGTGTTATTTTGTTAATTATTTATGTTTAAGTGTTTTTATGGGTTAGTACAAGTCTTTGAGCTTAAATATTATGTTTTTAAGGTA
>JANITX010047616.1:0-20424 GCA_027564395.1 Erythroxylum ulei | reverse complement strand
ATGGCATGCTGCTAATTTCAAAGTTGCCATGATAGAGAATGCGTTATTGTTAGCGGGTTCACAAGTTTGCACACGGGCATTGGTTTGACATTAATGCAAGGTGTGTGGTATAATTTATGTCGATGGCTGATGAACTTCCAGGATAGCCAAACATGGGAGTTGCACCATAATTTTTCAGAAAGGTTATTTTCGACATGTGTCTCAGTAAAATGCTTGGAATTAGTTTATCCTGAGTGAGTATGCTTTTATGGTGGAGCATGATGTTGTGAAGTATGATAATTCTCTACATTGAGAGTTATGTTATTTTCAGGAGATCTTCATTGAGGTGGAGTGTGGTTGTGGGATCGACCAAAGTCGCCAAGGTGGAGATTGTTGAGTTTTGACTCCTTTGTTTGTCCCATATTAGTTGGGGAAACAATTGGGGCAAGGCTCTTACCTATATAAGGAGGTTGCTACCTCCTTGGTTAATGCACCAATACAAAGTCAAAGATTTGTATGACAAATTTGACTTGAGTTAAATTCCTCTTTTGAGGTTAGAGCTTGAGAGTTTGTTTTGGGCATTTCTTTGTGGGTGTGTTGGTGTATTGGGGGATTGGATGATATGAAAAATTGTGTGATTGTAAGGATTTTTTTACATAGTGAATTTTCTTTTTGGTGCCCATGGTTTTTTCTCCGGTTTGGAAGTTTCCAGGTAAATTCTCTTGTATTGTTATTATTTCTCTATTTTTCTAATATTTTTGTCTATAAAATATTCTTGGATGTGGATTCGGGAGGTCTAAATTCTCAACAGTATCCGAAGATTTTATAAAATATTAGATGCTTCTTATTTTTGATATAGTGCAATGAACAGTGTATAACAAGGTAAATTTAGAGAAATGCATGTAGAATTAAACGAATATATATTTTTACTAACAAAAGCCACCATGTAAATCTCCAATCGAAAGCAAACTTGACACAATGCTAATTTCATCATCAAGTATTCCAACTTTGTTCAGATATCACTTAATTACAATTGAAGGAAAGAGTGGCGGTCAGATGATTGGAGTTTTGGTTCGAAAGAACTAAAAAGGAAGATTCTGTGGAATGCACTCATGACCTAGAATTTTCGTAAAGACTTGGTTATATAATATCTTTATTATACTCTTATTTATTGTCGTTTCAAGATGAGTGTTTGTACAACTATTCATATTGAATACACACTAAATATTAAATTTCAATATCTAAGATGTTTGTTTCATAATGTCGTTATTCTGTTTTTTCTCTAATAATATTATTTAGATATTTAGGCAGCCAATGTCACATCTTTTTTTTTTTAAATGTTTGTCGAACCTATTCCGAAAATTTTATCCCAACATGTAAATGCGTAAAAACCATAATGCATGTAAAGTACCAATACTCAATTCCGGAATATGGATTGCTGCAGCCTTTGAGACACAAACAATATATATGTTTATTTTATCTTCACATGTAGACATAGAAAGGCAAAGTAAATGCCTTTAACTAGGGTTGTCAAGGACCTGCATGGTCTTATTTTGTGCATATATATATATATATATCTTTTTATAATTAAAGGTCACGGCAACTAGAGTTGCTGTTTAAACATGGACGTATTCAACGGAATTCATGATGGTGATGACGAGTATCATCCACAGAGGACCACATTAGCTCCGAGTTCGGCGGTCCTGTTTCGGCATGAGAGGATAAGCAAGTTAGTCTCAAGGTTTACGGCAAGATGAAGTTGGTTGGCTGCACAACTACATGCTTGAGTTCCTCGTCCATTTCTGATAGCCAACGTCACTTTAGCCAAGGCACTACAGCATTCCGTAGATGGCAGCGTTGAATTAACTCCAAGTCCTATATCCACAAGGTCCAACGCGCAGGCCCTGACATTAATACCCAGAGTTTCGCAGCTAGAGACAATCTCAGAAGCAGCAGACACCTGATCTCTTCGTGCAGTGGTTTCATAAACCACTATTCCCAGGAAGACGAAGAAGAATAAGGTCTTCATTGCACAAGCCATTTTCAGCAATTCAATATTTCAGTCGAATGTTTCTTCTCTGTGCTTATGGACAAGCCAAAAGTCGCATTTTATAGAGATGATGAGCTAATGTTGATGGGATAGACTAGCACCGCCCTAATCTAGGAGCTGGTCCGGTATCTATCCGAGTCCCAAAAAAACTCGCGCAAGCTCCACTTATCATCTTTTATGTTTTTCACCGCATTTTCTCACTATACTTTCCTTTTTTCACAGCTTAACCCTTGTTTTCTTACTCATAAAGGAAAAGAAACATGATAAGAAGATATTACGGACCAATTAAAATTTCTAAATACTTTTTTAAAAAATTTTGAATAATTATTGTATTAACTACACCAAAGCTATCTCGACATTATAATGAATTCACCATAAGTAAAATTACAAAACAAAAATTACAAGCTTAAGCTAAGACAGGTTACAAAAACGAATGGAATGCAACATAACGCACTACAAATTTCATCCCGACTTCATTTATATGGATAAGTCGTGATGATTAGATCTTGCTATCATAAGGGATTAGATCCAATTTACGATATCATTAGCTAAGTTGTATTTGAGTACTTCCTCAATCCTGTAAATCCACTTGTTTCTTTCCTTCCAAATATAATAGATCATGGTGGTAGAGGTAGTTTTGTAAATATGGGCAATCGCAATTGGGCAGTATAGGTTCCTGTAGAGCTCTACAACAAGACTTATTTGAATTTACCTAAGGTATCTGGGACCCACGTTACAAAATCCCGCCTGTGTGTATCAGTGATCTGAGGGAGAAGATCAATTAGTAAGTTGAACCCTCTGAAATTGCCCTCCTATTGCATTTGGTTCATTAAGGAATAAGCTTTGGAGTGAAGAGGAATCTTGTTTATAAGTTTGGATAATGTTATCCTTTGTATGAGAGGACTATAATATGTCCAATTATCAAACCATATCCAAATAGCATCTCCGCTGCCTAACACATGCTTAATCAAAGAAAAAACAAGCCATTTGAAGCTCAACATTTGCAAGAAAAGCCAAGAGTACTCCCTTGAAGTAGATAGTTGCCAAAAGCTTTCATTATTGAGATATGTTTCAGGTAGCCATTTGGCCCAAATAGCATGTTTTTCATCAAAGAGCCTCTAAATCCTTTTGCAAAGAAACACTTGTTGCATGAGAGATATAGGGATAATCCCTAGTCCTCCTTGCTTATTAGGAATAGTCACTTCACTCTATTTTACTTTAGCTTTCTTAGAGTTGTCAGAACCAGACCATAAGAGAGCTTTCATGATGCTATCAATTTCCTTAATGACTTTCTTAGGAAGAATGATATGAGATATCCAGTAGACGTAAAGGTTTCCCAACACAGGGATAATCAAGGTAACCCTTGTAGCAATTGACAAGAACCTATTCTGCCAGGCGTGAATTGTTGTACCCAAAATAAGTTCTAAAAATGCGTATGCTATCCTACTCGCAAGTGTACGAGGTAGTTGTAGTTGATTACAGGGTCATCTCCCATGGTGGTGAAATCGGTCCACTTAAATTAATCTTAAAGAAAAATAAAAACAAATGCAATCCTAAACATTCTATCCCGATTTGTTAAGTTAAGGCTTTAAAGAAAATCACAAAATTAAATTGAAAAGTAAACGGAATTAACTGGGAGCAAAAAAGGATTCATGAATCGAAGTGGGAAACCCTTGAGAATTAATTTCACTAATTTAATCTTCAATGCATGACTAAGGAGAAATGATTGGGTAGTCATCTTACTAAAATTAACAGTTGGGTTCCAAGATCAACTCGAATAATAAACTAAGCCTAACTTTCATATTCAACAAGTTATCATTTGAATTAATTATGAAAACCTGACTACTAATTACCATTTAAGTTAATGTATTTCTAATTCTTAACTTAAGTGTCTATAGTTTCATTCCATATTGAACTTCTCTCAATCCTTCATTTAATAATAAAATGATGGAAAGTTTGGTCATATTATTACTTCCATTCAGTTCAAAAACTATAGTAAACATAAGACAATAACTCAGACTTTCAATCATGCATATTTGACTAAAATAACTACATTAATCCTCAAGAAAAAGAGATCAACCCATCATGGAAATAATAAGATTCATCATCTTTATATACTTCAATCCCATCTTTATCAATATAAGAGAAGTATTAAAGCAACAAACAAAGTAAATAAAAATGAACTATCAAAAGCTATAGAGTAACAGCCGGTTAAGCTACATAATAACGAGTCCAGTAAAATAACAAAGAAATAATGCAACAGATAAAGAACAGAATAACCAAACAAGGATCAGATGAGGGAGTTGAGGTGATCTCCTACCCCTCTCAAGCTTCTTGCATTAGCTCTGGCCTTATGCTTCTACTTGGCTCTTACCCAGATGATCGAATGCTCACGTTGTTTCCACCTCTCTGCTGTTCATCTTCTTCACCTCACTCGACTCTCTCTGTTCTCTTCTCTCTTCCCCCCTTTCTTTCCCTCTATTTGTTTTATGTTCCTGAATGAAGGTATGTGTGTCCAGAACGTGTAGTCTCCCTCTCAGTTCTAGCCTCTAGTTTTAGCTCTCATCCATTTTCTATTTATAGCACGAGTCTAGGTTTAGGGTTGTAACTAAAATCAAGATATGAATGCAAGCAAAATCAATAGAAATTACACACAATAATTCCCCCACACTTAAACTATGCTTGTCCTTAAACAAAATAAAGAACATTAGATTATATAAGAACAACCAATGGAAACAACAATTTTCCCAAATAATGGTCAAAGATATCAACGATTATTTCAATAAACACAACTTAAGAACATAAAACTCACAATATTCTATGAATAGACTATTCTTTATATACTTAGTCAAAATAAACAAGTACTTCAACTCAAACACCATCAACAAGGGTGATAGATACTCACTTCGCTCTCCATCCTCTTAAGCATTCAAAGGTAGGATAAGTATTCACTCATCGTTCATTTCATGTAAGGCATTTACTCTAAGCTTGCTTACCAATCCAATCTCCACCACTCATATCAAACATTAGTCCGAAGGTCTTTATTTCAGTTGTAATGGGGTCGGGCTAAGGGTAGGAAAAAGGTAAATCACAGTTTAAAACCATAAAACAAATTGATCATTTAAATTAATATAAATAATGAAGTATAAAACACTCAATTATGTCCTTTCAAGTTAACAAGATTAGCACTCCCCTTTTTATGTCTCTCCTCTTTCTTTTCATTTTTTGGTTATCTTATCTTCCTTCCTTTTCTTTTCTATTTTTTTCTTTTTCTTTTTTATTAATTTAGCACAAGATCAAGTTTAGAAGAGGAAAAATGTAGAGGAGAGATAAAAGTTAATACAACCATACCCATTCCTAGCTGAATAGCCAACTATATCCTATGATTCCCCCACACTTATTCAAGCAATTATTCCCTAAACCCAATCATACCCATTCAAATGCTCAACTTGCCTTATGGTAGGTACAATGAAGAGATAAATAATTAAGGTCAAGGCTTAGATTTTAGGTTTAAAGAAAGAAAAGGTTTTATGTTAAGTTCAAAGGGGCTCACTAAGTGTAACATTATGGTGGCTTTTTAAGCAAAAGGGGTAAATCCTAATTGCCTTCATCATTTCATCGTTTACATAAGATTATGTGATCTCAACTAGTATTTACAAGCAAGTTCTAGAGTTCCTTAATCATGAAAGAACACTCTCAACAAAGAATACTGAATTTGGTGTTTAATAGTTCAAAAAGACTCAAATTCTTACCAAATGAAAAGCATTATTCATTTATCACAACAAGCTAATGTCCTTTTAATCGAAACCTAAGTTAATCAGTCTAAGCATGTAAGTATACTCATTCAATCATATTATGCATTTCTAATCCCGATCGAGTTTATGCCATAACCATGCATCTCTAACTATTAAATGGGATAACAAACACATAACACACAAATAATAAATATATTTTATTAACTAACACTCCCCCACATTTAAATATCACATTGTTCCTAATGTGATACAAAAAAGTAAAAGAGAGATCTAAGACCTAAAATAACACGAACAAGGGCAAGCATTAAAAATTAAAAGACATTAAACTGACAAGTAGTAAAAATAATAAAAGAACAAGGATAGAAATGTGATACGAAAGTGTGGATGGTGGCTGCGTTGAAGCAGTTTGGAGCATGGCATCCTACATCAAGGGGTGGAGAACATCTGCGAGGAGGAAAAATAGAAGAGATTGAAAAGTAGGCATGTGCAAACAAAGCAAATAGAATAAGTTGAGTTTCACTAAAAAGGACTAACAAACAACTATTTGAAAAACAAAATAGAAATTATATGGGTTGCCTCCCATTTAGAGCTTCTTAATGTGTTCTAGTTGGACACCTCAATCGTCATGCTAAAGGTGGATCTCTCAAGAAGATTGATTCCACTGTTTTCTTCTCTTCATTGGGATTTTTCTCCAAGAATTTCCCAACCTCTCCCTTAGTTTCATCGACCAGCAATTGACAGCATTCATCACTCTCTTTAACCAAGTACAACCCCATTTGTTCTTCTTCCTGTAAGGCGAAATCAAAATATGCAACATTAATTTGATCAACAAAAAACAGTCTTTATAAACACTAGTAGTAGAAATAGGTTCAACATTAAAGATTGAAAATTCTACTGTTTCTCCCAAAACAGTCATACTTAGTTTCCTGTTCTTCACATCAATCAAGGTATTGGTAGTGGCCATAAAAGGCCTCCTTAGGAGTATGGTGTGCTCCTTCCCTTGCTCTTTAACCTCTCCCATGTCTAGGATAACAATGTCTATGGGAACAATGAATTCTCCAACCTTCACTAACACATCTTTCATTATTTCTTTCGGATAACGGATTGACCTATCAGTTAATTTCAAACAAATGTTTGTAGGTTTTAACTATCCTAGATCCAATTTCTCATAAATAGATTAGTTCATAAAGTTTATACTAGCTCCAAGGTCAAGCATACCCTTATCCTCATCACCATTACCCGTTGATACTTGCACAAGAAAACTCCCTCAGGCTAATTACTATTGAAACACTGCACTTGTAACTTTTGAAACTATCACCTTCTCATTTGGCTCAAACTTCCATTTTTTGGTGCTTAGTTCCTTGAAGAACTTCACAAAAGTTGGAATATTCCTAATCAAACCTAGCAAAGGAAAATTAATATTAACTTTCAAAAACATGTTATATAGATAAGAAAATTGCTTATATTGTTTTGAGCTCTTTAGACGGCTCAGATATGCGATCAATGGTCTATAAGGATTAATCACCTTATGCAATCTTAGTCCTTCATTGCAATCGATTGCATGCCCTAGTTTTTCACCCTTCTGAACTTGACTTGAAAAGTTGTCGTGCAAATTGCTTTCTTCATTTTGCTACTTTCTTCATTGGTGAGGCTCTCCTCTTTTTGATTACCTGCACCAGATATATTAGAAGGGATCTTAACATGATTATCCATCACGTTACCACTTCTCAGAATAGTAACTGCTTGGGCTTTCTCAGGTTGACTAGGCAACTTCCTTTTTTGATGGCTGTGCATTCGAGTAGGAAGTTGCCCTACTTAAGTCTCAGTCCTCCTTACAGACGCTTCCAAGGAATCAAATCTCTTATTGTTCGTTTCTTGATTCTAAGTTATTACTTGAATAAACGCGTTCAGACTTTCCTCCAAAGAAGGCTTGCTCGGTAGATTTTGATTGGAGGATTGCCCCTGAAACTAACCTTTTCAAGTGGAGAAATACAATTTTACATCACTCTTTTTTTATCAGTAAATGATATATTTATTTTAATAATTATCTTTATGTTTAATTAATTAAATTTTACCTAAAATCATCCCATTAAATAATGCTTAAAATTGGCATGCTATATTACAAATAGGAAGTCTCTTGTTTTATGTCAGTGTTCATGTTAATGTTAATGTTCATGTTCATGTTCATGTTTATGTTTATGTTCATATTCTTTTCTTCTATTTTCATTTTATCTCATATTAGTACTTTTATAGGAATAGCTTCTTGATTCATTCTTAAAAAATTATTTATTACCTTAAATATAAATTTAACTTGATTAAGTCATACTTTTAACATGTCTAAACTTTTTAATCTTATATTTTAATTGATTATAATAAAAATTGACCAATAATATGAAGTTATTGTAGCTTAACTATTGTTTAATAATTAATTCTATATAGTTTTATTAGATTTAAAATATTCTTAACAAAAATTAAAAGGACCCATTCGGGAGTTCCCCTTTTAGAACCCAAGTGGAGCCCTCCTGACGACCACACAGTAACTCTCCAATCGATATCTAACTCAACTGAAGGGTTCCTGCAAAGCCAAGCTGTTCAACTATTAAAAACCTTTTATACTTTAACTTTTAAAAGCATGGAAAATAGTGGGAACTTTTTTTCAAAACGTTTTATTAAAAATTTTGGCAGTATAGTGACTGCTTTTCTAAGATTCCCAAATTTCAAAAACTTGCATAACACATTTTAAAACACTGCTATATTCACACTAATTTCTCAACTACAAATTATAGACTTTAAGTCCACTCACAAGCAACCCCAAACAAATAATTCTCAACAATCAATACAATAAACTTTAAAATGCTAAAACATATTCAAGCATTTCATTTAAAAGCCTTTATAAACATCCATTCTATACATAATTGCATATATCAAAATGACACAAGCACAGTAGCACCCGACGATACAATTATTTGTGATGAAGTCCCAATTACTATAGCACCTATATGTATACATAGGGTGGTTTGTTTAAAAACATAAAAAAAAGGGTGAGCTCATCGAGCTCAGTGAGTGTAATCAATTCACTAAAATTTAACTTTTTATAACAACATAACTAAAATGTTCCATACAATTGTAAAGCTTATGGTAAAACATTTTCCATAACATTTGTTTGTGCATCATCAAATTTGGTAATAACATAACATTTTGTAAAACACAATTTTAATTTTTTTGAAATAATATTTCGAAATGCTTTTTGAAATTAAACTCATAATATAAAAGTTTCTATTTTCCATTTTTTCCTTAAACAATAAACAGTGGTGGCAATAAGTTTTCTGAAAACTTTTATACTAAAAATAAGCCAACCACTAGAATTGGTACTATATAGTATCTCATAAATCACTTTTAAAATAAATAGTTGAGGCGGTATTATTACTTTCATGAATTTTCTGTCATGAATTTTCTTACTCAACATAGACCACCACTAGTTCCTTTACTATATGGTACACTAGGCATAAAGTCACGGAGCTGGTTCTACATTGCTTACCCGTGACTAGTTAACTACTATTTATGGAGCTAGTTCTACATCACTTACCCGTAACTAGTTAACCACTATTTATAGAGCTAGTTTTGCATCGCTTACCCGCAATATGTTAACTGCTATGAATTGGTAGCTACAGAGTTGGTTCTACATTGCTTACCTGCAACGGGTTAACCACTATTTTCGGAGCTGGTTCTACATCACTTACCTGTAATAGGTTAACCACTATAAATATACTGGTATAATAACATGTCTAAAGCCTAATGGTGTACTATAAGCAAAAGCAACTCTTACATTTACGACTCATCTTATTTTCTAAATCAAGTATGGGAGGATTCATAAGTGAATTATTTCAATGTAACTCTCAATCATATAAAATTTAACTTTCAAATTAAAACTCATATATTGCCAAAGCATAAAGTTATGCTAGCAATATTCACTTGTAAAATATCATTTGCATAAAACTCACCTTTAATGATCAAATGAAAACCATTTACATAAACTCAATTTAAAGTTCACTCACAAGTCATCAATTCTTTTGCAAAGAATTAAGTCATATAAAACAGTTCACAATTTCACACACTTATCACCAAGCACACTCACGCGTTCGATGACTTTCCTTTACCACTTTCTTTCAATCTTTTGGAAAATTGAAGAATATTTAGTCTTGATCAAGCTCTCTTCAAATCAAGCTCCAAAACCCATAAAAAAACAGTTGCGCTCTCCTCCTCCTCTCTTTGGCTGAAACTTCACTCTTTCTTATCTTCTCTTTTCCACTCTCACTTGCACTCTTTATGTTTAAAGAATTAAGCAAATGTTGCTTTTATAATCATTTTTGTCATCACTAATGACTCATCAAATACATGTCATCATCTCATTGGTCATCTCTAATGATTCATCAATCCACTAATATCACGTAAAATGACCAAATTGCCCTTTAATGCATTTAATTGATCAACTAACCGAATTAAATCCCTAAAACATTCCATAATTGTCTCATTTCTAAATTGACGATGAAATACTCTAGTTAGGGTCAATACTTATTAATTGGATGCTTTTAAAAATTTCTAATGGGTTTAAAATCATCAATACCCATTATTTTCCAAAAAGGGCATTTTAGTCCAATAATTTCGGATGACCTGAATTCTATTAAAAAATCTTCCATCTTGACCTGTTTAAGTTCCTATCGACTCCAATTTTTGGAGCTTTTCATCGTATTTTGAAATTATTCAGTAACTTTTTGATTGTCCAGAAGAATATGGAAATCACTAAATGTCATCGAAATCATCCGGATTTCATTCAAAAGTATCACCTAAATCTCCAAAGCACATTTTAAAGCTTTTAAAACTTGTTCGAACTTAGTCTGTAGGTTTTCAAAGTTTTTGGAAAATTTTTGTGAAATTTTCAGTTGAGTCCATAATCATCTTTGGTCTATCCGTGATCTCCGTTATAACTTCAATAATACATTTAAATGCTTAAATTACTCTACTACACCATAAATAGAGCATGCTCTATAAAAGGCATGTGCAACATAGTACACGGTATAATAATCAAACTAGGATATTAGAGAAGTGATTAGTTAAGGTGCATATAAATTAACTAAAACACACTCTGCACCAAATTAAAAATAATAATAAGTTAAAAATATATTTATTTAAATTATTATCACATTAAATAAAATGTCAGAATTGTTGAATTTATTAATATGTATTAATATTCTCTTATGATAATTAATATCTTAATCATGTGCAAGTGACATTTGGGTCATTTATGGGAAAATATTCTATTACTAACTGTACTATGACCCTCAAGTCATTTCACCAATCTTGCTTAAGCCTAGCTATAAAGCTTATGACCCACCGCAAAATATATTTTAACCTAATTGATGCATTCTAACTGATTATCAAGTTGGGCATTTTCTCATCATATTTTAATATATTTTAACCTAATTGATTCATTCTTGATTCATTCTAACGTATTATCAAGTTGGGTTTTCTACTCATCTTTTTGTTTTTCATTGAATTTTTTGTCTTTAGAACTCCAAAATGAACTCAAAACCTTTGTGATATGTGGGCTTCAACAAGCTTAGAAAATAGAATTCCATGCTACCAAAATGTTTAAATGTAATGAAATTTGAATTAAATACAGTAATTGATTGTTGCAAAAGGGAATCACAAACTAAACAAGATAACTAGAAGTAACAAGTGTGAATTTGCAAAGTAGCTGAAAAATAACAAACTTGGGTTTGAAATATGTTATTGATTTCTCTGGATAGTAATTTTTAATACACTGTGCATGTGCTGATATTGGAATTGTGACCTTTGTTATTCAAGTGTTAGTGAATTTATAGTCCTCTCATCCTTAAGTAGTTTTTGCCATAACTACCCACTTTCTTGTATTTTAGCTACCCACTTGCTACTTTCTCCTTAACCTCCATATTCTAGGCTTCAATCTCAAATAACCTCTTAACTTCCATCCCACTTAGCCATATTTTTGGTAACTACCTTCCATTATTTTCTCAATTTTTATGTCCTAGACTTCAAAAAATTTAGTACTTTTCTTCCCACATCTATGATTTTTATTGTTCATGAATCCTTTAGCTACACATTTTTTGGGCTTCCAATTCTGGGCTAACTTTATGGTCTTTTGGGCTATATGGGCTGCTAATTTTTCGTAAGCTATTAATAATTAGTCCTCGCATATGTTTGGGTAGTCAAACTAAACATATGATATAGAAATTATCTTAGTTTTCTATAAGCTAGACATTGAATTCCATCTTAATGGTTTTTTGGGTTCCAATTGAATTCGTGAGTTAGGCTAAATAATGTTATTCATGAGGAGTCTTTTAAATCTTAAATAATCTTTTATAGATAAGAAACGTCAAGTCCAAAGATTGTATTGAGATCTTTCAAATTTGAAATCTCTACCTCCTTATCCATTACAAACGATAGAAAATCTCTTTAAATTTTAACATTTTCCTATTCCTTTAGGATTCTACGGTTTATTCATTATAAAATCACCTCGTTACTTCTTCACTTTCCATTTTAACTTCTAAATAGTATTTTTTCCTCTTTTTTGACTTTCATACTCTCTTCGTACAACTTTTGTGACCATGTCTTTTTTCTCACCATACATCTTTCTACTTTTCAACAGAGTTTGCTGAGTTGAATGTCACTAATGTATGTTTCTAATTCTGACACTTTCTATAAAATCCCTACAATTTTTCTAACTCCACTCCTTTTTGTAGACTGTTAAACTTGAAATAGTATGTATTCCATTTGATCTTTTTTTAATCCTTCCTAAGGATTAGGTAAAGAATTCTCACACTCTAATTTTCTTTTAACCTATTAACTCTAATATTTGAATTCTTGTTTTATTGTTATATAAGGTTGTCCTCACTTTGACCATGAATAAGGTTTGTCTTTTACTATTTGGACTCCTCAACATATTAATTTTGTCATCCATCACTTCCTTTTTTGGGGAGAAGTTAGCAAATTAAAATTTCTTGTAGATTTTTTTATTTAGACCCTCAAATCCATAAAGTTGTGGCCTAAAAATGTAGATTAATGGGCTAAATGAGTAGACAGGTTATACCCCTGGTATCATTTAGCCTAGAAGAGGCAAGGTCTCCTACAATTAATATCCCTTTCTAGGAATTTTATAGAGTATCAACCTAACCTTGTATTTGTGATTTTGAAATTTTAGAGTACTTTGTGCAACTCCTTTATATTTCCTTTTGGTCACGCTTATATTTCATTGAAAGACATTTTCTTTTTAACTAAGTTGTCTGTTATTGGTGGGCATTTTGTTTGTTTAATTAAAGAAACCCGTAAGTCAAGTCTTAGTGCTTTTAAATGTTCATCTTATTCTGGATTGATAAACAACAATGCTTCTTTAATAAATCCTACATTTGAAGAGGAACATGTCAAATTTATTTGGTCCACTAAACCTATTTATCTTTTGCCTTATTAATAACGATTCTAGTTTAAAATTCCATCCTTTGTAAAGCAGTAGTGTCCAGCCTTTCTATTATAGCCTTGGGTTTTGAAATGTATCTCTTTTCAAAGCAAGTGCTATTAACAATAAATTTGTTTGAGAAATTTTTCATCACTATCGCGTTTTGAAGTGTAAAATTATTGCTGCTAGTGTCGCTAACACAGAATCTTACTACTACTAAAACACTTTTAGAGTTTAGTGCCTCGACTTGATTCTTCCCTTCTCAAAGGTATTCCTACTTTACTCGCATATTCTTTGCTCCTTAAAAGTTTTCTAATTTTTATTTGCTTATAGATTTTGGAATCTTGGATGTTGAATACAAAGAAGAAAGCCTTAAAACCTGGCCTTTCTATTACAACCTTAGGTTTTGAAATGTATTTCCTTTCAAAGCAAGTGTTATTAACAATAAATTTCTTTGAGAATTTTTTTTATCACTATTGCTTTTTCAAGTGCAAAATTATTGTTGCCAGTGTCACTGACTTAGAATCTTCCCCCTCCTAAAAAAATTTCAGAGTACTATACTCAACTTGATTCTTCCCTTTTTAAAGGTATTCCCACTTTACTTTTGTATACTTGGCTCCTTAAAATTTTTATCATTTTTATTTGCTTATAGACTTTGGAATCTTGGATGCTGAATACAAAGAAGAAAGCCATCCTTCATCTTAGAAAGGCGTGGCTCCTAATCCTCTACCCAAAAGAAAACTTAAAGAAAAGTCCCCAGTGACTTCTAGTTTTTTTTTAAAAAACTAAAACTTTAGTTTTAAGAGCTTCCATTACATACTCCACTCGCTCCTCTTCCAAGTTACTCAAATAAATTGTAATCACTAAGCTTGTAACTAAAGATACTCTTCTTTTAGAAGGGGCTTCCTCTACACCTAAAAAGGTTATTAAAGAAGTGAAAAATGGTATGAAATATCCTTTTATTACCTTTAGCTTCATTTTCACTGTGAATTTGTACTATTTTATCTCCTTTTTGTAAATGATGTAATGTCAGACATGCTAATAAGCTTGATTGGAGGTAAGACAAAAATTCCTTTATTTTACATGCTAATAAGCTTGATTGCTAACAAATTCTTTCGTAACTTGTAGACAAAGGATGTTTGGTGCACAATGACAACTTCAGAAGAAGTCTTTGAGTTGAGCTTTTTAGATCTCTCTCCTGACCTTCCTTCCAGTGCCACACCAGTAATTAAATCTGAAGAACTATCAAATATCAAAGAGTTTTTTGAGATTTACATATATCAGGAGTTGTTGTTTTTAACTGAAATTCAAAATAGTTCTTTTTTTTACTATAGTATCATATGTTGGTTTTATAACTTAGTTGTTCATTGTTGAGGGACTTCTTAATAGTGCCAAGAAATTCTCTGGTTCCTTTGAAAGATCTTACTATGGTCAAGTTATGCAATCAAGAACGTTGAGCATCTTGCATCAACGTAAAATGGACTATGACGCAGAGGAGACTAAAGGCAAGAATCTGCAATAACAACAACAACAATAACAATAACAACAACAACAACAACCATTGAGAGTCTCGCTGAGCGTGAGTATGGGAGGTCCGATAATACGGAGCGTTACCTCTACCTAGTAGAGAGGCTATTTTCGAAGACTAAAGGAAAGAATCTCCTGAAAAAAATTTAAGAGCTAAAAAACGAATTTAATTCCTTAGAAAATGATGCTTTTAATCATAAGCATGCTAGTTTTAAATGGATCTTTGGAATTTTATTTCTTCATGTTATTTTATTTCATGAATTCACTCTCATTACTTAATCCCCATACATTTTAAAAAAGGGTAGGTATATAAGGTTTTAAATACTTTTCATTGAGAAAATGCCTATGAGGTTAACATTTCAAAGTGGATAACCAATATTGTTACCGCTTAAAACTCTATAAATTCCAAATAACCCTTCCTAATTTGGGGACCATTTACCCTATTTTCTATCTTTTATTTTGATGGTAGAATCAAATTCCGCATTAGATCTCCTAGACTTTTAGCCTATGGATTCTTTTATTGTAAAAGATTGCCACTTTTCCTTTCTGAATAATCATAGTATTCAAGGATTGAGGTCATACTTTGTCTAAATCTTCTAATTCCGTTAACATCACTTCTAAAAACTCGGAGGTCCCTAAAGTGTGGTTTTAGTTACTCTAAAGGATGAAATCATTACTTCCATAGGAAGAACGACATCTTGTTCGCAAGTTAAGGCAAATGGGTTAATTCCTATAATATTATGCTTATAAGTAAAATACATTGAAAAGGTTTTAGATATAATTCCATGCCATTCTATTGGATTATCTTCTAACATTTTCTTAAAAATGATGAAAATTAGTTTGGTAGATGCTTTGGCTTGACCATTAGCCTGAGTATAATATGGAGTCAAATTCAACAATTTTATCTCGTAATCTTCAACAAAATTTAAAACTTCTTAGCTTGTAAACATGGTTTCTTGATCACTTATTATTGATTGAGGAAGTTTAAATTGATGAACAATATATTGCATGATGCATTTAACTACATATGCTTGATCAACTTTCTTTAAAGGTTGAGCTACCATCCATTTACTAAAGTAATTTATAGCCAACAAAATAAAACTATGGCCTTTTAAGGATGGTGAATTTATATTTCCAATGAGATTGATGATCTATCCCCTAAATGTCCATGTTAAATTATATAATGTAACTCGGATTTAGAAATTGTTTGAATTCTGTCATAATTCTAACTCTATTTACAACCTCTGGCATATGATATGTAATCTTTCAAGTTGGATGTCCAATAATATCCATGTTGATGTATTAAGTCATCTCATCTTGATTCCAGACTAATATGTTTAACATATCCCTTTTTACAAACTTTTCACATTACTGTTAATGCCTCGGGCTTCCCAAGACATCTTAAAAGAAATTTGCCATTTCTTTAATGAAACAAAATTCCTTTAATTATCACAAAATTGAGTGTTTGTTGCTTAAGTTTGAATGACACTTTCTTACAAGGTTTTTCCAAAAAGTCTTTGATTTTAACCTCCAATTTTGGGCGACTTTTTTTATCAATATTAAATACTTCTAGTGAAATTCCACTCTTATAATTGGATGGGTGGGACCTTCGTTATACCATAATACACTTATGAACTATGTATTTAGAAATTTTCAACTTGGATGCTATCTCTGAAAGTTCATTTGCCTTGAATTTTTTACCTTGCAAAATATGTTGAAATTCTATATCATAAAAGAATTCTAGTAGTTAGACAGCAACAATAAAATAAGGTGATAAAGCCAAATTCATGCACTTATATTGCCTTGCCACTTGGAGTAACACTCATTATAAATTTCCTTTGATTAAAACTTCTTTAACTCCAAGATCAATTAGAAGTTCTAGTCCAATTAGTAAGCCTTCATATTTTGCTTGATTATTGGTACATAGGAAGTTTATTTTAAGGGAGAGAAGAGTTTTTTTTTTCTCCATTTGGTGCAATTATGATTATTCCAATACTAGTTGACTTCTTGGTATTAGACCCATCAAATTTCAAGTTGAAATATATAAAAGTCATAAGTCATTTTCCAATATTTCTGTAGACGATAAACTTATTCAACATCTATTTCATTAATTAGTTTGTGAAACCACATAGACTTTATTTTGCAACTAATGATACCTTTATTATGAATAAGAAAAATACAATGCCAAATATAATTTAACAAGGGGTAAATATTTATTTTCTATTGGCTTAAGAATTCTGATCAGACAATAAATAGCTTTTTTTATAATTAGCCTCATTACTCTAGGCCAATAGGCATCCAATAGATTCTTTCACAGTAGAAATATATAATTTTAATGGAATTCCTTTTCTAGTGGTCACTAATACTGGGGGTTTTGTTAAGTATTCCTTGATACTATCAAACATCGCCTAATGCCTTTCCTCCCAATGGAATTCTTTAAAATTATTTAACCTTAATAAGTCTAATAATTCTTTCGTTTTTATTGCTAGAATAATAATGAATCTTCTCATGTGGTTCACCTGGGCTAAAACCTCAAAATCTCTTTCTTATTCTGAGGTGGTTTTGCTTTAAGAATGAATTTTGTGTCATTTTGATCCAATTCAAATCCTCTATTGTGAACTAAAAACCTTATAAAGTTCTTTTCTTTCTCTTTGAAAACATACTTTTGGGGATTTAACTTCAGTTTGTGCATTTTCATTGTACGAAAGGCTATTCGTAAATGTTTTGTATGATCTGTACTCTTTTTTGACTTCGCAACAATATCATATATGTAAACTTCAAACATATACCTTTTCAAATTATAAAAGAAGACATTCATGGGCCTTTGATATATGGCTTCCACATTCTTTAGATCAAAAGGCATTATAACTCACTTAAATGTCCCAATTAATCCTAAACATCTAAAAGTTATTTTAGAAATATCATTTTCGACTCTAAAAATTTGGTTATAACCTAAAAAATAATCCATAAAAGAGATTAAAGAATGTCTAGCTATTGCATCTATTAAAGAATCTGTAATTGGCATCATATATACATCTTTAAGAGTAGCTACATTTAAATCTTTAAGGCCTACATAAATTCTTAATTTTCCATTCTTCTTAACTACAAACACAAGATTAGCAAACCATTTAGTAAATATGAATGGTCTAATAAAACTAGCCTTATATAAAATTTCAATTGTGTAGGGGTTCTTTAGTTTTTAAAAGGACAAGGATTGATAAAGACAACATAGAGGATGACAATAAGGAGAGGAAGGATCTTTTGGACATTGACACTCACAATAGTGGTGCTAATGAGTTGAGTAGTGAAGATTGCAAAAAGTTATTAGAGAAGGATCTTATTGAGAGGAGGAAATAGATATGGATTTAGAGGAAGAAATAAAAGAGGTTATTGAAGAAGATGATAAGAAGAAAGGTAAACAAAATGGTAAGAGAGCGTTGAGGAAAAGGAAGGGTAGTGGAGGGAAGTGATAAAAAGAAGAATATATGGAGATGTGAATAAATAAAGTAGGGATAATGATTTAAGCTATGAATAATTTCACCTCCATTACCTTTAAAAGAAACTATATCATATATCCTAATTGAGGCGCAAGTGTACAAAAATTGAGTTTCATTCATATCCCAGACAAATAAATGATTTAACATGGATAAGAATTGAGAATTTCTAGTTAAGAATTTTATAATTTAATAATTTTGTTAGCTCAAGGTTTGTTATTAATGATTTTGATTATAACCTCATAATATTTCAAAATTCAAATTGAATTTATTTATTTGTACAATTAACGATCTAATTCTCAAAAGAAAATAAAATCATAGGATAAATGATTCATTTCTTGTTTGGAACCTTCCTAATGAACTTACCTTATTTATTTCACAATATCCGGAAGAATCTTGTTAACATTGGAGTTATTTCTTTTTATTATTAATAGGTTAATTCTCAAAAGGAAATAAAATCATAAGAAATATGCTTCTTTTGTTGCAGGAATCTTCTTTATGAACTTACCTTATTAGAAATGGTTTATCAGAAGTGATCTTACTAATTATGAAAGGTTGTATATTAGCCCCGTGATTACTGGAAGATTTTTGGCAAAGGTGATATCGATGTTATTTAGATTTGAATATGTCCAATTGACTAAAGATGTAAGTGAAGCAACGATTAGTTAAAAGAAATGCCTATTTAAGGAAGAGCCACTTCTTTTGCGAAAACAAATCAGACTCTTGAAATACATCCATAGCATCAATTCTTTTAAAAGTGATATCATTGTCAAATCTCTTGTGCTTTAAAAAGTGAAAATTCTTTTTGAGAGAGATCATTGAAGCTCAAATCGAACAAATCACATTTTCATCTGTTGAGAACTTGTAGAGGCTAGCTAAATACTACTAGTTTGGAAGGTTGGAGAACCTTAAAAAATATGTACTGGTGAGTTTGAAGAGGCTCATCAAATTACTACTTGGGGGATTGGATATAGGCTTGACTTATAAGCCAAACCAGTATAAATCGACTGCGTCATTTCTCTCCCTCTTTTTAACTTTTAAATTTCCGTAGTATATTGTTTGTGTTTTCATTTTTGCAAGAGGCTCCTTCACTTTTATAATAGGCTCCTTCCGTTTTCAATTGCAAGATGTTCTTTTCAGTTTTAACAAGCGCCTTCTGTTTTAAATTGTTTTAATATGATTTATCGTTTAGCAGGCTTCGATTGTCTAATAGGCTCCTGTCGTTTAACAGGATTCTATCGTCTAATAGGCTCCTATTGTTTCAAAATTTTAACAGGCAGCTGTCTTTATATGAATTGAAAGTAACTTGCAAAATTTTTTTAGGTTACACACAATTCACTGCTTCTTGCGCGTGCTTGCTTTATCAAATTTAACGTAAATTTTAGTATCCACATATTTATCTTGTGTTAAATAAGTCTGCTTATGTAGTAAGTGATATCGATATTGTTAATTATTGAATTAAGACGTGCTATTTTTATAACAAATTAAAAGTTGAATAATTGTATTGTTATTTAATTAGATAATTCTAAACAATATTATAAAATTGAATAAAATACAAAATTTTTAAATAATTTATAGGATGAAAAATACACGCAAAATTTAAACATTCCTATAAAACTTAAACTAGCATATCTTATATTTTACTTAACCTAGTATACTTATATTTCGAAAGCTTTTTTACTTATAACTGAAATGCAGAGTATGGAAGCTCAGAGTTGCGACTTTTTAACTTAAAATAACATAAAAGTTCTCTTCAATTCAAAAACCCCTCTTTTATTTTTTTTTTAGATACAACTTTCTATCTCCATAATCGAGTTTTAAGTTAATCCAAGCCCTCAAAAAAGGAACAAACTGGTGCCTAGTTAAGAATTCAGAAGCGAAAACAAAGAATAACATGGAGCAAAGGAAAAGAATTCGTTACTTTATCTGTAAGGACGGAGTACCTTAATCATAAATGATACTTGTCAATTCGTCGCAGTATATATCTTGAACAATGTATTTACATAATATCTTGGAACTCCTGTTCTTTAGTTGTCTCGAAGTTTTGATATGGTTCCTTTTCAAATTAAATTTGTTGTTAATACATTTAATAGCTAAAAACTTCTTGCGAGATCTATTATGGTGTATTCT
>JANITX010047512.1:0-20424 GCA_027564395.1 Erythroxylum ulei | reverse complement strand
TCATGATATGTTTCTTTGGGTTGATCAATTTGGATGTCTATTGATTTGAGGATTTTGTGGCTATTGTTAAAGGAGATTAAGAGAGGATTCAAGAGGAGCAAGAGGGGAAGCATGTTGAACAAGTTTATAAGCAAGGATTTAAGGTGGGTTTCGTGTTTATGATAGAATTAATGAGCTATAAATATGTTTAAGCAAGAAAATAAAATGATTTCAAATTACTCCATAATTGTTGCATCCATTGCTTTTGATTGAGAAATTGCTATAATTGTGGCATTCATTGTTTTTTTTATTTAAGAAATTGCTATGTGAATTTGGTTGATTAATTGTGAAAAGATGATGGAAGAGCATATGAAAAAAAACTTTATGTTCATGAAGGACATGCTTTGAAAATGTGCCATTTGGGCAACATGTTTACAAGTTATGAAATGCATGTTATGTGGATTTGGTTAGGTCCCTTAAATATGTCAAGTGCACTTATCTAAAGGCTTCTCCAGCCTGCCCGCTAGTGGTATGGAGCTCCCTCGCGGACTCCCATAAGTTCACGGTTACACAAGACCGCTATGTGGAAATGTGTAGTACGTTCTGTTTTTGGACCAACCCAAACCATTATGATGTGTTTATGTGTTTATGGTTTGTGACAATTTTTGATGCATTCATTATTCATGGACAAGTTGAAAAATGCATGAGTTGTGTTGTTATGATTTTGATTACACGACAAGAGTTTTAAAGAACGCGTGTTTTATGGATTTCAACAAGAATTTTCCATGATAAAGAACTTTTGAAAGATTTTGCTTGTTATTTTGTTATAAACATGTTACTCACGGGCTTTTAAAGCTCACCCCCACTCTCTTTACCCAATTCAGGTGTTGACCAAGAAACAGAGTGAGAACCAAGGCAATATTTTGGACTTTGTATATTTTGTGTTGTTTTGGAAAAATTAATGTAAATACAAAGCTGTAATTGCATTTTGAGCAAATTGAATGATGTAATTTGTGATTTTGCGAAATATTGTAGTATGGCTTGGAAGTGCCATTGGAGCTTGTAAAACTCTTATTTTATGATGTTAATGAAATATGGAATTGTGTATGGCTTTGAATTATGCATTGGTATATGGATGACTATGATGGATGTTGAGCATGAATGGTTGGTATATGTATATATGTATATGCATGCATATAAGAGAATTATGGAAAAGCAAGATAGGATTTTGGTGAATGATGAGATGTTATTGATTATGAGGAGTCAATGAATTGAGGTTGAGAGTTGGATGAATTCCAATTGGTGGTTGAGTTGTTATAAATGATGTTGTAATAAAGGAATTGAAATTGGAATGTTAAGTTTTTCATGAGGGTAATTTGTGTATGCTGATTTCCAAGGAAAAACTGTATTGATTGAGGTAGAATTTGACCAAGTTGTCTTCATAGAAGTTGTAGCTTGTCCTTTTATCTTTCGAACGATACCAAGTTTTCGAGTTTTTGATATCGGAGTTGAGAGTTATGCTCTTACAAGTTAGGATGTCGTGGTGAACGAAATTCCCGAACTTTTAGAGTATATGAAGTGATATCGGGCTAGAAAAAGTTGATTTTTGGTAAGATATGAGAAAAGGCGAAGTTAGGTTGGGTTTAGGACCCTTTGGAGAGGTCTTGGAGGGTGAAAAATTTGTTTCACCCGAAGGTGACACGGTCTGCCCGTGTGAATTTACACGGGCTGTGTAAATCTGGGCGCAGGGGACACATTTCACCCGAAGGTTACACGGCCTGACCTTGTGATTTCACACGGTCCGTGTGTTTTGGCCCAAAAAACGACAAAATGTGAATTTTTAGCCTTCATGAAAGTTGTAGCCCTAGATGTATTCGTTCCAACCGTCCAAAAACGAAGTCAATCCGACATCTTTAATGAGAGTTATGACATTTATGCCAAAGTATGTTCAATAGGAATCAGGATACGAACATGTTCGATTCGTTTGGCCATAACTCCTTTGTGCAACCTCCGATTGAGGTTATTCTTGAGGAGTTGGATTTCTAACACATTGCCCTACCTTTCCATAAAAATTAGTAACCTTTGGAGTTGAATTGAAACAGTTAGATGAAATGGAATTGAGTGGTCGGGTTGGAGAGCTTAATCGGGCTATGAACCTACTTTATATTTTAAAGCATATCTTGAGCTATGGAGCTCCAATTGAAGTGATTCTTGTTTCAAAACAAACTAGAGACTTGGAGTTACAATTTATTTAAAGAAGTTAAAGTGAACTTCGGGTTTGAAGATGTCCAAATTCTGTTCACCAATAGGAGAAATGAGTTTAAACATGGTGACTGTTTTGGTACGGGCACGCCATTGAGTATATTGAGAGGAAAAATTGTTTTGGGGTGTTACAAAAATGAAGATGAAATAATGAGGGTTAATTGAAGTAACCCTTTAGGATGCTATGAGCATGTCTTATGTTATGATATTTGGAGCGATCGTTGGGCTTCAGAAACGGGGCCCAACAAAAAAGAATGATTAAATTAATAGAAAATATTATTAAAAGGCTATTAGTGTACGATAACAACAAAGCAATAAACAAGAATGAATAAGTCGATCGATAGTCAAGATCGAGATGGAGAATCCCCTTAGAATCATTCTACACCTGAAATTGTCTTGATTTAGTTATTAACCTTAGATTAGTAGAAATTCCAAAGTTATAACATATTCTTTCTGCAGAAATATAACACTATCCTTAAGTTGATTGATTGAAATCTTTTATCTAATCAAAACCCTTAAAAGCACATTAACATGTTCTATGAATTTCATTTGATAAATTTTACTTTAACCTAAAAGATTTATATGCTCCTATATTTAAGATTCCATTCTTCTTATTCATTCCATAATCAATTCATAAATATGATTTCTTATTTCATATATATGAAATTTGAAATTAAATCAAAGCGCTAGCATATTTTAATTTAATATATGATATACTAATGAATAATTCACAAGAAAAATCGAGTATTTATCAAATAAAAGAATCAATACAAACAAATAGTTCTAGGGTATATTGTAGCACCCCACTCTTGCAATACACGTACCTGACATCCTGAGTGACATCCGAGACCGTGCCCTGCGAGGTTGGCATGCTAGAGCACTCAAATAGTTAAAACTCACTATAATTTTTTTTGAAATAACAAACATGTACACATTTTGAGAAAAATCAATAACCAAATCGGGCTCACTTTCTTTCATAAACATTCTCAATCATCGCAAAACAATCATCAAAATTTCAATTGCCATTTGGGCCCATTACGAAAACAAAACATTTTGTCATAATGACTTTACATTACAACATAATTACCTTGGTATACACATCGTACAAGAATTTTGGAATACATTATTTTAAAAAAACAAGAAAACAATAATGTAGACGTGAACTGATCTCGATCTCCATCTTTCCCTTACATGCAATAAGTATACTCCCGTTTGTCTAATGGGGTATTCTTCTGAGTCCTGAAAAATAATTGCAAATTTTGGGTGAGTTTTGCAAACTCAATGAGTGACCATCATCGATGACTCACCCAATCACATAGCACATAATTCACCTCATTACACATTTCACACTTCACATTCAATACAATTTAATCACTCATACTATGTATATACAATGCACATGAGACCCATATTTCATTTTTTACTTTGTTTTGACCGAGTGCCTAAACTGTCCCATATAGAGCTCATTGATAACTGTCCCTTATCCGCTTGGGGGATACAGGGCTCATTAAATGTTGAACCTGAGGCTCTAAATCACTTTTGAGCTCAACAATCATTTTCACTCGTTGAGCTTTAAGCTCTATTCGGTGGCTACTCTGGTCACAACAACCATTATGTTTCATGTATTTATGAAATGAAATGCATCAATCACATTTGCATGATCCACCGTCACTCACATTCACATGTTATCAGATCGTAGTTCGACGGTCAACATTAGAGTTGAGTATTCACACTTTCATTCATATGCAAATGCACTTTCAGAACATATTTAACAATCAAATTACATACACTTAGTTCATCCATTTCATATTCAATGAGCACTTCAATATTTCATTCATACAACACATTCATCGGAACTTCTGTCCGGAAACCAACACAGTCAACCATATTCACATAACATTCAGAAATCAATCAATACTAAAAAGTCTAACAAAACAAACAGTGGAATGAGACCATCTAGGTCTACTCACTATACGCTCCAGCTTATCATTAGCTTTCATGATCTGGAAATGTCTAGATGTGGACATTCTATCCTGTATCATCAATATGAAAAACACATTTTGCACACACATTATTAATTGCACAATCAAATAAACATTCAGTTTTTCACACGTGTAATGTATAATGCATTCTCAATGACAATTCTTAGGTATATTTTCCAATTTCACATCTTATGCTCATTCTCATTTCATAATTTATATTTATCTAATTGAACTTAGATTTACACTTCATTTGCACATGATCATTCTAAGTTCTCCATTCAATATTTACCCTTTTTATATGTCTAGCTTATTCATAAGCATACACCTTAAGAACACTTGGTCACTCTATATCATAACCTAATTTCTCGTCATCTCATTTATAACCTTATATGATCTCATAATATCTAATTCTCATTCACAATTAATCACTTAATACATATTAATCAACTTCCTATAAACATTTTCATTCCCATTACACTCATGCATTTGATATTTTGATTTCATCCATTCGTTCACTAAGTCTTAACCTTCATTTTCACTTCAAACCTATCATATATTATTCCCATAAACCAAGGATCATTCTAGGTTCACTTTAAGACCCATTTAAGCCTTGATTAGGGCCACTTGACCCGTGAATGTCTGTTAAGAAAACATCTATGTCCGTTAAACGAATCTTTACAGGTCACTTACAGAAATTTGAAAATTCTCTAGACGTCAAACCCTCTTTTTGTATTCTTCATAGAAGTTGTAGATCTCAAAATCTTCTTTATGTCCAGACCTAAATTACCTCAATCCGAGATCTACAAAAAAAGTTATGCCTCTTGCACTAAGGTATGTCTAATTGCAATCTATGTTTTCCAGATTTCTAACTTTTTACTTACAACATTCAATTCCTCGTGCTTAGTCAATCATTTCTAGTTCAATACTCATCATTTATCCATTATTCTAACTCCATTTCAACTCAATATCATCCATAACCAAATTATAGCCCAAGATTGATCATAAACACTAATAATAAAACACACACATATATACACATTTATCATCAACTTTCTGCACTCAGTACTCAATTTCAAGTCAAAATTAAAAACTCTTAAAGACAAAATTTGATTCAATGTCTGCATAGAAAATGTAGCCTTATGTCTCTAATTTAACCCAATTAAAAAACCATCTCATTTGGATAACTACAGAACAAGTTATGGCTAAATTACAGAAGCATATCTCGTGGAATTGTTACAACTAGCATATTCTAGCCACTTTAAACACCACAATCAATTTGTCTCTAAACTTTCATCCTAATTCTTCTCTTATCAAGACACTATAATTTCCTTTTCTTTAACTTCGATACCCAATCCAATCCATTCCTAAAACAACCAATAATCTACGTTTTTCTCCATCAAAAATAGAACATGAAACTCCATTTAGCAATCAAATTTTATGTACAATTTCTACATCATTTTGACAATCCTTATATCACTAACTCATCACTACAATATCTTATGAACATCAATCATCATATATGTAAAGGTAAGACAATTATTTGCTCATTTCAGTAACCACATTCCATCGTATATAAAGCACCATTTTGTGATCAAATAACCCGTCATCATACATATCTCATTCAACAAATCATAAGGAACAATATGCTACTTACTTTAGTTAGCTTAAAGATCTTTAAAATCACCATTAAACCCTAACTCTTTCATCTCCATGATCATCAACTTTCATGGAGGAATAGGTTGGGTCTTTGAGTAGCAAAGTGAAAAAGACAAAGAAAATGAAGTAGCAAGTGAAAAAAGAGAGCAAGATTTAACATTGATGAAAGTGGGAGAGAGTGAGTGTCGTGTAGATGAAGAAGAAATGAAGAAGATGAAGAACAAATGTAGAAGTTATGTTGGACCCCGTTTCCGGAGCCCAAACTTGAGCGTGTATATTACCTTGTAGGGTTATTTCAACGAACCTTTATAAGCTATCAATAGTTCATCTTCATTCTCATAGCATCCCAAAATTACCTCACAATTTGTTCAATGGCGTGCCCACACAAATAAGTCACCATAATCAAACTCATTTATCGCGTAATTTGGGAAACCTCAAATTGGAATCTCAATTTGACTTCTTTAGAACATTTGTTCTCCATTATCTTAAGTTTCTAATGTGACCAAAAACATTCAATTTGGTTTAGACATCTGAAAATTATAGCCCAAACATTTTTGGACTATTATTAAACTAAAATTGCACACTATACTCAACTTCCATCCTGAATTTGATAGTCTTAGAGACTGAGTTAAAATTCAATCTCTTTAGAAAAGTTGTAGCCCTACGTATCAAGTTTATTTAGAAACAAGAATAACCTCATTTGAAGCTCTACAGATCAAGATATGATCAAAATACTAAAGCATGTTCAATAAAATATCCAATTCGTACTCTTCTATTCAGTACCCTTACTTTGATTCAATCAGTCTTTTTGAAATTAATACCAAAAGCTATAAATTTTTATGAAGAGATAGAGAAATGTGTTAAAAATCTAATGCTTCAAAAATCAGGTCATTTGGAGGTCGGACGACAAAGTTATGGTCAAAAGAGTGAAATATGTTCAGGTTTTAAGGGGCTTGCGGTGCGCGGCTGCGAAGTAGCGCTTGTGCATTGTCACGATCGCGACTTTCCCTTTCTGCTTTTCTTCTTCCGACCTGTAGTAGTATAAAGGGCACAAATTTCACTACAAATATCTGATTAAGGTCATTCTTAGACCGTTTTGAAGAAGACTTCTAGACATACAACTTTGATGAAGACTCCAAAAAGATATTTTGCTTCTAAAAGGGTCAAAATTTTGAATCAATAATGCTATCCTGAAAGTCCATCCTGTACAGTATCACAATTTCTAATAATCATATCTCTTAACTCCAATGTCCAAAAATTTTATACTATATACCATTGGAAAGATAAAAGAAAGATATACAACTTTGAAGAAGACACCTTTGTCCAATTCAGCCTAGATCAATATAGTTTTTCCGCTAAAGTGAGAAATCCAATTTGACCCTTAAGAGAAACCTGAAATTTGCAATGGACAACTTGGAAAGTCAAGAGCATAACCATGCAACTACCAACTTTACTTCATTAACCTCTTTAATCTCTACTTATTTGGTTCATCACCTACATCAAATTCTCATCATCCACCAAATCCTATTTTCCATTTTCATAACCTTTCTCTTATAAGCAAAAATAATTTATGTTCAAAGTTCTTCAACTCAAGTGGATAACTTCTTCAAGTATATCTACTTTCAACTCACATCATCCATACACACATTCACATTTCAACTTAACAATCATCCATACACAAATTCACATTTCAACTTAATAATCATCCATACACAAATCGAAATTACATTAACATCATAAAATAAGAGTTTACAAAGCTTTAATGGCATTCCAAGCCACATTACATCATCAATATCAAAAATCCGAAATACAAATGATACAAACCCAATAATTCTTGAAATGTGTCTAAAGTCTTATTTTTAAATCCATCTAACTCAAAACACAAAATATGCATAACCAAACGAATGCCTTGACTCTCTTTCACCCGATCTTTTTCTCATCACCTAGAGATGGGAATGAAAGGGGTGAGCTAGAAAGTTCGTGTGTAACTATTTATAATCGAGAAATAAGCAAAAACTATTTTCTAAACTCATTGCTATTTTACATTTTTGTAAACATAATAATTTCGCAGTTAAAATCATTAAACACTTATTTCTCAAAATTCTCAATTTATCAAACAATTCATAAGCAATTATAAATCATGTATGCATCGAACTTATCAACATATCATGAGCACATAAGCACATCAAAATGATTTGGAAGGTCCATAAACAGAATGAGCTAGCACATTTTCCCAAAAAGGGTTATGTGTAGTCGTGAACAGAACGAACAAACACAATCCCACAAAGTGGTTTTGTGTAGTCGTAAACATAAGGGAGTCCATGAAGGAGCTCCATGCTGCTAGCGGGTAGGCAAGATAAGCCTTTAGTTGAAGTGCACTTGACATACATAATGAACCAAACCTAACCCACATAACATATATCTCAATACTTGTAAACTTGTTGCCTAAATGGCACATTTTTGAAACTTGATTTTTCAAGCATAGTATCTTTTCAAAAATCATTTGCACAATATTTTCATAATTTATCAACACAATATGCTCATACCAAACACATAACGCATTCTCAAAGAATTCAAGAGTCATAAAGTACGTTCATGAAATAGTTAAAATAATTTATTTCCATAATTTAAAAGAAAACATTAATGGCCTACTATTTAATTATAAAATCGTAACTCACCTTGATTCCTTACTTGAAACTTTGCTCAAAATGTCTCTGCTCTTGCTCCTCTTACCTCTCTTGATTTTCTTCAACATTGACAAAAATCTCCAAATCAATAGGCATTCCAATTGAGAAACCTATAAGACATAATCATGAAAATTGATCTTAGAAAGCTTAAACTCATACATTTCTTAAGCTATATGAACTAAAACCCTTTAAAAAATCCAAAATATTAAGATCAAACTTACCTTGATTCTTCACTAAATAGTGAGATTGTTGGCTCTAATTGAAGCTCCCATCCTCCTCTTTCTTTTTCCTTCTTGAATAAACTTCAAAATCCCTCTTGAAAACCAAGAAATGAAGAACCCTAAGTCTACTTCCTTCCTTTCTTGCAAAATCGAAACACTTAACTCTCTTTTCTCATTTTCGGTGTTCTCTTCTTCTTTCTATCTTCAATTCACGTTTTACTCCTCTCCAAAGCAAGACAACATTTTCCTCTTCCTATAATACCCTTAATGAGTGTGCAAAGTCCCTTTTACCCTTCTTTACATGCTTATGTCCTTATACTGTTAAGTGACCTTCCAAAATACCATTGAACATCATTATTACATAGTTTTTAATTCCATTAACCCAAGTCATATAATCTTACTAACATTAACATAATAATAACTCCAAAAAAATAAAATTAAATCCATAAAAACCTCATAATTCATTTAAATCATGCTTAACTAAAGAAAAAAAATATGGGGGCCAACAGATAGTTATTCATTGCTATGTCTTTAATAAGTTTGTGGGCTACTTTAGGTTTCTTACTTTTCAAAGTACCCTAGTCATTGCATCTATTATTTGCCTTGTATTCTGATTTAGCCTATTATAAAAGGCTTGAATTTGCATCCAAAGCGATAAACCATAATGTAGGAATATTCTCAACATCTCCTCGAACCTCTCCCATATGTCGTATAGTGCCTCTGAATTAGCCAAGGAGTAGTCAGAGATATCATTCCTTAACATTGCAGTCTTCACTAGTGGGATGTAATTCAATAAAAATTTGTCTGCTACTTGATCCCATATAGTAAACGATGATCTTGACAGAGAGTTCAACCATTACTTTGCCTTTTCCTTTAATCAAAAAGGGAATAATTGCAGCCTTATCTAGTCATCATTGGCCTTATTCATCGTAAAAGTATTATCAATCTCTAGAAAGTTTGAGATATGTGTGTTCTGATCATCATCTCCTACTCCATCAAATTGAACAGACTATTGCACCATCTGAATGATACTTGGCTTGATTTTGAAATTATTAGCATTCAAAGTCAATTTGGTAATGCTAGACTTTGCTCCTATCAAGTTTGGTCTAATATAATTGAACATCATTCTTGGGTGATCTTCTATGGTTCCTAATTCCTCAATATCAATATAACCTCTTAAGTCCTCTATTTGTCGATCTAACTCAAACTCTCTTAATTGTGTTCTATAGAGATTTCTACAAGCTATTCTCTCAATTTTTGGATCTTCATTTACTAAACTTACTGGATTACTTCGAACCATGAACTAACCAAAGAGTCAAGAATTGTATGAAACAAAAAATAAAAAAATAAAATATATTAGAAACAAAAATAAAATAAAATAAAGTGAAAATGGCTAGATTAATAAAGCCTAGATTTTCCTAATATTATGATCCCCGATAATGGTACCAAAAACTTGATTAATGAATTCTAAGCTTATAAAGATTTATTAGTTTTTACCACAAGTATAAGGTGTAGCTGTAGCTAACATTGGAAAATACGGGTCGATGCTATGAGGATTGTAAGCATTAGTGTTGGGTTCAGGTGGTTGCAGCGGCGAAACGATGGGAGCACATACGAGGACTCTTCAGGAAAAGTTTGTCGCGGCCAACTTCTGGCCTTGCGGTGGCGAAGTCCCAGGGTCGTGCAACACACCCTTCAAGTGAAATACGGCACGACGAAGTTCCTGATTTATTCCAACCCTTTTGGGAGAAATACGCCGCGGCGGAAGTTCGTCCTTTACTGCGGCGACACTCCTTGTATAGGCGAGAGTCGCTCTTGGGAAAGGTTCGCCGCGGTGAAACCTTGGAAACTTGAACCCAGACCCAACATCAAACAATGCAAAAACACATACAAACATTCATTTCTCACCACCCCTTAACCTATAATTTCCAATATCCATCAACTTTATATTCTATATCGTTTGAAAACCATGGGCAAAACACAAATACATTTCATTGACATCAAAAAAAGAGTTTTACAAAGCTTTAATGGGCATTTCAAGCCACATTACATCATATTCCAAAAATACAAACTTTACATGAACAAATAATGCTTGAAATGCGACTAAAGCCTTGCGTTTTACAAAAACTAACTTAAAATAAAAAATATGTAGATTTGGAGTCATGCCCTTATGCTTGATCACTCGATCTCTTGTTCATCACCTGCAGATAGGGAAGAATGGAGGTGAGCTTACAAGCTCGTGGGTAACAAGTTTATAACGAGGAATAAGAAAAATCATTTAAAAATATTCATTGCCATTTCAACTTTGCATTTGATCCATAAATGCATATTTCTCAAAATTCTCAACTTGTCATGCAATTGATAAGCACATAAACATGTATTTATCAACTTGTCAACATATCATAACCACATAAGCAAATCAGAATGGTTTGGGTAGGTCTATAGGGGAGTTTTTTGCGAATTTCCATTGATAACAGAACGAACTATCATAATCCCACATAATGGTTTTGTGTAGTCGTAAATAGAGGGGAGTTCATGAAGGAGCTCCATGCCACTAATGGGCAGGAGGGAGAAGCCTTTAACAAAGTAAATGTGCACTTGATAGAACATAATGAACCATCGCAAACCCACAAAACATGTATTTCATGACTTGAACATATTTCCCAAAGGGCACATTTCGAAAACATGATTTCATAAGAATAATTTGTTTCCAAAATCCATTTCCATCTTCATTTCATATAGCTGCAGCACAATTCAAGAGCCAAACATGTAACAAATTTCTTAACTCATTTAAGAATCAAATAAATGCAACATTTAAGATGTAATAAATGCAACATTTAATAAAGTGGTTGAAATCATTTAATTCTATTAAGTTTGAAAACCTTTATGGCTCATTAACTATACTATAAACATGTAACTCACCTTTAATTCCTTGCTTAAAATTTGCTCAAAGATGCCTCTCCTCTTGCCCTTCTTGATTTCCTTCAACAATGGCAAAATCCCATTCAATAGGAATTTAAATTAAGAACCCAAATCATAGCACATTCACTAAAATTGATTCTAGAATACTTAAACCCATGCATTTCCTAAGCTTCATGAACCAAAACCCTTCCATAAATCCAAAGGATTAAAATTAAACTAACCTTGAATCTTTACCAAATAATGAGATTATTGGCTAAAATGGAAGCTCTTCTCTTCCTCTTTCTTTTTCCCTTCTTGCATAACCCCAAAATCTCTTTTAAAAACTAAGAAAAGATGAAACCCTAGTTGATTTTCCTTCTTTTCCCTCCTTTCTCTCTTTTCTACGACTCTCTCTCTTTTTCTCTTCTTTTACTCACGATTCTTCCTTCTCTAAGAGCAAGACCACTTTCTTCTTCCAATTCTACCCTTAATGATTGTAAAATGTCCCTTTTGCCCTTCATTTAAGCCTTATGTCTTTTTAAACTTAAGTGATCTTCCAAAAATGCCCTTTTTACCCTACCCTCTTACTAATTTAATTTAACTAACCCAAGTAATAAATCCTACTAACATTAGCATGCTAATTAACTCCAAAAATTAATTAATTAATCAAGACCTCAAAATTTATTTAAATTATGTTTAACAATAAAAAATTTCGGAGGCCAGCAACTTTTATTCAACCTTTTTCCTATTATCTAACTGTTGATTTAATTAAAAATTAAACTGAACAAACGAAACTTAAGATTAACATAATAATGAACTCAGATAAAGGAAAATACTCCTAAAAGTCAATATCAAGTAAATAGCACCTAGGTGATGAATCCCCCTAATAATTTTTAAATATTAACTCTTTATTATGTAATTAAATTATTGATTATTGGATTGTGAAAATTTCTATCTTATGTTAATATCTTTCTTAAGACTAGTAACAAATAACCTTTTGTCGATTAACTAAAATATTATTTTTAGTTAAAACCCCTAAGATTGCATTATTGATTCGTGAATTTCACTATTAAGTTTGACCCTAATTTAGAGGATTTATGTTGACCTATCTCTAGGTTTGCATACAACTCCTAATTATGGTAGATCTATTCATACACAATGACTTTTTCAATCTTAATCATATGAAATTAGATAATGAGCTAATATTCCAGATATGTTAAATCAAGAATATAAAGAATAATTTAATAATAAAAAATCAATAAATAAAAGATTCAATCATATTTTTATCACAACTTAGGGTTTATCACACTTACGCACTAAACAAATTTAGTTCCTACAGATAGAAAACAAAACCAATAACAAATATTTAGAAGAACAACTAGAAATCATATTCTAAATCACCTTTTTTTTTTTCTCTAATGAATCTTCTTATAATTTTGATTGAATGATGCTATTTATCGGATCTTGTAATGTAATATTTGTGTTTTCCTCTTCCTCTACTCAAAATTGCCTCTTCTTAGTGTATCTTATGAATTAAAAATACTATAAAACCCGTGTCCAAACCAAGTGGCAAGTTTTTATTAATTATAGGAAATTGAATTTCGTAACTTGTAAAGACCACTTAACTAACTCACCATCTTGATTTGTCACCGTCGTGGTTCCATATTTCTTTGGAACCGCCTACATTAGACTTATCCACTTACTGTCAGAAGTAAGATAAATAACTCTAGTATGGAGAAGCTTTAGTACTTCTTTTTCATAACTTCCATCAATAAAGAGTTCAACCTACATTGTGCTTGTTTAATAGGCTCACGATTTGACTTTGATCGTTATGGATCAAAGTTTAAATTATCACCATCCTCAAGAAAAATGTGATGCATACATATAGGAAGGTTTAGTCCTCTAGCATTTGAAATTATTCATCCAATGGCTATGCTCCCTTAACATGTAACTCAATTTAACTTTATGTATTCTAAGTGTCAGTTACCATTTTTCATCTTTGTCCATTCTAACATATTTTCATTAAACACAGTAAAAAATCATAATTTCATTGTAAAATAAAACAGTTTTTTTGCTAAATTTTAAATTGAAACTTTATACTAATGAAAATATGGAATATCTTAAATTTATTTCTAAAATTAATATCCTAATGAAAAGTACACTTATATGTCTTGCGTCTTTTTAAAAATTTAGAGTAATTTAATGAAGGATAAGTCTTCCATAATTTAATAAATTACAAAATTGGTTCCCACTCCATCTTATAGTCATTTGACTTTCCTTGTATCATCTAGAGTTAGGTTACTACTTTTAACTAAATTGACCACTCAACTTGATACCTTCCTATTGTTATAAGTTATTTCCACCAAAAAAAGCTTACTCTTTTCTCTCTTACTCTCCTTGATTTTTTAATACATGAATTAGCTCATCCTCTCTCTTCTTTTGCAAGAATGCTCGATTAGTGGTTCTGTGTAGTCAATAGTTGACCAATTTGTTTTATCTGCTTTAATGTCTCCTTTTGGACCCTCACATTATGTATTGTCTTTATAAGTGTCCTTTTCTTTATTTTATAGCTTGTACTTATGATTTCCATCAAGATCTGTCTTTTCTTATTATTGTATGTGTTGATCTTTCATAATTTCTTTTAATTTTTTTGGTGATTCATTACCTTGCTTCCCCTTTCTTTCCTTATTTTAATTTCCAGGAATATGATATTTCTTTACTATAGCTTCCTTCTAACCTCTTGAACATTAATTGTAATCATATAAATTAAGTGATTTAGTTTGTAGCTTTTGTCCTATGTTCTATATTTACTAAAAGCATCTTCTATTTATCTGATTCTACAATTTATAAATGTATGATCCCAAACTAATCACACATACCGAGAGATTTCCTTGTTGAATTATGTTGTTTCTTGGTAAACATATAATAAATTCCATATAGGTCAGATTGGAATTTTGTAGATGATATAGGGCAAGTATTTGCTCCAATATACTTAATCAATAAGAGCACTTGGAAAAATATGTTCATCTATCTCCTATTGTGATTGCATAGGAGACACATTCTATATAGGTTAAAGTGACTTATCATATCCTTGATGGGTAGTTTTGCTATGGGTAGTTTTGTTAAGGTAGCTAGCCAAACTATAAAACAAAACTTTTGGGATTAGGGATCTATTCCAAATCACTTTTATGCCATTCCTTGGCTTCTCCTTTAGGCCTCAAAATTTCCTTAAAGGAGTTATTACTAAACTCACATTTAGAATTCCTAAACCATATGTAGGTATCTTCCTTTTTTCCATCAAGGCTATAACTTGGGATTATAGGGATTGCCTAAGGGAAATTCCTCTACTGATTGAACCTAATCCATATATTCACCTTTGAGATCATCAGAATGTACTAAAATTGATTTCTTATTAAGGATGCTATTACAGGGCCTATTATACTCCAATTTTCTAACATCAAGTAAGCTTCTCCCTTAATGCCCATTATACATTTAAGATAGTTTCCAAGCTGCCCTATCGTATTTAAAATTTAAGATATGAATAAAATAGTGCGAATTCCTTAGTTTAATTTCCCAAAAGGATCTTCTTTTAAGGAAGTATACGTCAATCCATTTTGTCTATAGGGTTTCTTTAGAATCAACTAGCATCCATCCATAGCCTTTTCCACCATTAAAATCTTGTTACTCAAGCTTATAGATGTTATTCCTAGCCCTCCTTCCTTCAGTGGTTCGCTAACCTCACTCCATTTCACTTTTGTATGAGTAGTCCCATCTTTTTTTCCTCTCTATAAAATACATCTCATTAATATTTCTAAGGAATTTATTAAGTTCTTAGACAGAAACATATGTGATTACTAGTACATATGTAGAGAGTTGAGTAACAATTTTATCATTTATTCTTCCTCCATTGGAAAGGTCCTTATTACACTATTTCCTTAGCTTTCTCTAAACTTTCTCCTCTAGATGGATACATTCTTTTAATTTGAGTCTTCTAGTGACCAATGGGAGAGAAAGATAGGTTATAAGGAGTTCACGAACCCTTATTCATATTACTCCGGATAGCCTATTATCCATGTATTGAGCACTCACTAATAAGATTAATTGGCTATTATTATAGTTTATGCATTCTTCTAGTGTCTAATGGGAGAGAAAGATAGGTTATAAGGAGTTTATGAACCCTATTCATCTTATACTTGGTAGTCTATTCTCCATATATTGAGCACTCACTAATAAGATTAACTGGCTATTGTCAGGGTTTAAGCTCAAGCATGATATGCTATTAAAATTATGAATGACATTCATTAGCAACCTCAACGAGATCTTTTTAACTCTATCAAATAGTAATAAATCATTTGTAAATGTTAGATTGACTAGGCCTATTCACTTACACCTACTGTGAAATTTGAGACCTAGGTCTATGGCTATATGATATTTTATTAATTTAGACAAGGTCTCCATCCATAGAATAAACATGTATGGTGATTTGGGTCTCCCTACCTTAACACCCTACTTCCCTTAATATTGTTGTCGGTTACCCATTAACTAAAACATGGAAAGATATAGTAGTTATTTATTGTCTCAGCCACATTCTAAACCTTTCCAAGAATTCAAAAACTTCAAGTATCTGCATTATCAAAAATCCAACTTACAGAGTCCTAAGCCTTATTGAAATTCCCTTTTATATTATAATTTTGTGGGCAAATCTTCTTTTTGTACCCTTTGAAAAGTGCTTGAGAAATTAAAGCATTGTGCCTTCTAAGAAATCCCCTTATGTTTCATCATTCACAAAATTTTAATCCTTCTTAAACTTGAATGTTAATAGTTTTGTAATTATCTTATTTAAGAAATTAGAACAACAAATTGATCTATATTCTTCTATAGAGTTTGACATTGGAGTTTTTAGATTAAGCAAATGAAAGTTTTATTTATCTCAATTAAAAAATTTCTCTCTCAATGAATTCCATATTAATGGCTAGGCTTTTTGATAAAAATATTCGTTAAGCCCATTAGATCATGGGGCTTTTTAAGCATTCACCTCAAAGCCAAAATTTCAAATTTCAAGTTTAGTGATGAGGCTAATTAGGAGCTCTTTATCATCACTATTCATGTGGTGTTTAATGAAGGGTTTTAGACTATTATCTATAATCCTTTTAAACCTAGTTTTCTAAGAGACTTTTTAAAGTAGTTGAAAACCTTATGTTTATCTCCTTTTTGGGTAGATACAATAACACTGTCTCCTTTTTAAAGAGAAAAAAATCTTATTTGATTTCTTATCACTACTATATACCTATGAAAAAATAATTTATTTCTTCCCCCTTCTTCTATAAAAAAAATTGATATTAGCTTCAAGATGAACCTATGAATTGAAGCTACATCTGTATAATCTCTAATTGCCTCCTTCTCCTCCCCCTTTATGTTTAAAAGCTATTGAATTCTTAATATCTTGGTTCTTGAGGTTGTTATTGCTTATTGAGTATTGAAGCCTTTTTAGCCATTTAACTTCTTCAATTCTTGTTTTATCCAGTAGAGCTTCCTTACATACTTATAACTTTTCACTCTTTAAATTAGACCTTATGTCCTTTTTATGATTACTTCATTGAACCTAGATCAGTAAGGAAATTATTGAATCTAAAGGAGTTATTTGTCTTGGCGTGTACTTAATATGTAATATGTCATAATTGGAGAGCGATATGAGAACCTAGGTTTTGTAAACATGGTTCTACTTTTAAGGAACTTAATTATCCATCATTCATCAAGACTTTGTCTAACTTCTTTCATAATAACTAATTTGTGCCTTATTTATTACACTAAGTGAATTATCTACCTTCATATCTCAGATATAATATTCCCATATTCTATATATGCTCCCTTAAATCATCATAAAGTTTCATATCGCTCACCTTTCCTTCAGCTTCTAACCTATAAATTGTGGAATTAAAATCTCCTAGAATTATCTAGGTTTCTTGGCTTACTGCTTGGAGATTTGAAATTATTCTCCATAATACCTTCCTTTGGAAATTAAAATTTGAACTATAGACATAGGCAACCACTATCCTCCTACTTTTATGTATAAATTTCATATTTACAAGGATCATCTGCTTACTAGAGTCTAATTATGTTACCTTCACTCTATTGTCATCAAAAACTATAATGATCCTCTTATAATGGTGGTGCTGGTGGTTGAAGGAGAGAGCCTAATGACTTCCCAAACATTTGAACTTATTCATATTTTCATTTTTAATCTTATTTTCCAATAAGCCTATAATGGTTGGTTTAAACTCAGCTACAAAATCATATAGAAAAATTTGTTTCTTTAAGTAGTTAATGGCCTTTAAATTAAAAGCTCTTATTAATATGAAAGAGGGCTTTTAGGTATGTTTGCTTGTTTTATGCTATGCTATAAGTATATGAGACATATATTGTAGTACAATTGATATCGATCGTACGAGGATTGAATATAGTCACCTAACAATTTGAATTACACTTTGTCTAAGGTAATGAAAGATTGAGTTAACTAAAAATTAAAGTAAACTAATAAAATTTAATACATCGAACAAGTAAAAGATAACAATGAAATTTAAGTTACTCAATGATGGAAACATAAGGATTATTCTATCCTTATTTTTTCTTCCCTTCTCTTTACGAATTCAACTGTGCTTAATCCTAGATATACAAAGGTTTTGATTACCCTTTTTGAAGATCCAATTAAGTAATTCCAATTAAACTGTAAAGATTCTAGATAATTTCCTTCAGATTGAGCTAGATAAAATTGAGTTGCAATCTTTTGATTTCTCAAAACTACTCCTAATTACCCAATTGGATTTGAAGCATTCTTAAGGATAATTAACTCATAACTAAGATCTCTCTTCAATTGTTTATTAACCTAATATTTGAAAGTCTATTATTGTACCGACTCTCATTGCATAACTTTACACAAATATCTAGATTCACATAAAATTTGAGCACAATAAATATCACAAAGCAATAATATATTAAATTCAACAAGGAAAAGTTATACAAAAAAATTCATGAATAAAACCCAATTATAAATTTAGCAATCCATAATAATGTTCCAAACACAAATATTCAAATTTAGCATACAAGGAAATGAAATAGAAAAAGAGAAAAGCATGAAATTAGCTTGAAGCCTTGATCTAGAAAATCTAAAAAGCTGGAGTTGATCATGTTATTTTCATTTTTGGTCTTCTTCTTTTGTGATGTGCATTTCTTTTTTTTTTCCTCACTTGGTGTCTGTGTCGACTTTAAACTTTGCCTTTTTTTTATATAGCCTTCAAATATCCTTCTATAGAAAAAAACTAGGTTTTTTGGAATAGACATGGTCATTTACACAACTGTGTAGTGCATCTTAAAATTCCCTCTCAATCACAACTTTACATGATTGTAAACGCTTACATTGACACATACATGATTGTGTATGTCAACATAAATAGGTGTGCAACTTCACACAGGCATAAATAGATTTGAAGCACCACACGTTTGTAATGACTTACATAGTCCCTATACATGGTCGTGTATCTCTAAAGTTGCTTCAAATTTTCAATTTTATGCCTCGATTTCACCCAAATTCTTCTCCTTCTTCATTTTTTTTTCCCTATTTCACTGACTAACAAACACATTGTTGAAACATAATATTAAGATCAAATTCTTTTCCTAACATAATCAAACAAATAAAACAAATAAACGCTCACAAGATCACAAGTCTATGTCCTAAACATATGATTATAATCTAAGAAAATATTTAAAAACATACTTAAGTATCTATAAAACATAATATAATATATACCTATCAATATGCCCATACTTAAATATTTATTTGTCCCTTACCAAAACTAAAATAAAAAATAAGCAAAATACATAAGCACATAAATATACAATCATGCAATAATGTAATAATGGTTTAATGGAATCAAATCTCATAAAATGAACTTATCCACAAACATCAATCACATTAAAGGTTCTAATACACTAACTTATTACATTCATGTTCAAATGCTTTGAATTAAATATACATATCGAAGAAAATCAACACCTATTTATAAATCCATAAAATTTGTAAGCATGCACTCATTCTTATATAATAATTAAATAGGTAGGCTATCACTAAATACCCTTTTATGGAATTTATTTTCATATTTAACAAGAAGACTAATAGGTTTTCTTTTTATCGACAACATCATATTTATTAATATTGTTTGGAGTTTCATTATATCCTTTTGACGAAGACACACATCTTATCATGAATGCCCCCGGTTACTCAGTTATATCACAACTTACAACTAGTTACTAGCCTTATTCTTAACCCATTTTTTAATGGATCAATGGAATAGGAAATTTATTTAACACATTTACACCACGCTTTATTTTCTTTTTTTTAACCTACATCACTTAGTCAATCACTCATATAAGAGGTTGCTAATAATGTCTACAAATGTAAAATGAATTTAATTAATTATAAGTGTATCAAAACAAATGTCAACTATTCTAATAAACATTTATGTACATCTAAAAAACACTTAAAACATAAACTTCATAAGCTAATGTTTCTTCATTAATTACATTATCATATTTATATATAAGCTAATTCATTTCATGTAGCATCCCGTTACCCATGTTAGGGCTAGAATTGTAAATTGTGAAATTTTTATGAGAAATTAGGATTTTTGCACCTCATGCATTATTATTTGTGACATGCACATTTTGCACAATTATCTGATT
>JANITX010046119.1:0-20474 GCA_027564395.1 Erythroxylum ulei | reverse complement strand
AGAGGTGCAAATGTTTTACTGAGTGCTACCGACTGATGTAGTACGCCACCCTCGTGGGGCACGGACTCGGATATCACCAACGATATCGGGTTCGGGTCACTCGGGAGTGGGGTGTTACATTTATGGCAATGGAGAAACAAAAGCCTTTTAGAGGTTGACTTTGTTTGGCTGAAAGAAGGAACTAGAGTCTTTATGGATTATGTTGATTGGATAGTAAGGGCAAGAGCTGTGGAAAGCCGCGTGTTTAAGGCACATGAATTGCCTTTGGATAACTTAGTTGGATGGACCAAATTGACGAAAGGATGGGTCAAATTGAATACAGATGGTGCGGTTAAACAAAGGTCAAACTTGCTATTGCTGGAGGCTTAATTAGGGACTGTCAAGGTTAGTGGCGTGGTGGATTCCTGTAGAACATTGGAGGGGACTCGCCTTTGGCTGCTGAGCTCTGGGGAGTTCACTCGGGTCTCACACTAGTATGAAAGCTTGGCTATCGACAAGTTGTCGTCGAAGTGGATTCAATAAAGATTATTAACATTCTTTCTTCATCCAATTTAGTATTGTTTGAGGAATTTTTTTTTGTCAAGTGCCCGTGGGTTAATACATTGAGCATGGGAGGTGCAATTTCAGCATGTCTATCAAGAAGGGAACCAGCATACCGATAGCCTGGCTTCTGTAGCCTTCATATCAAGCCCAGGATTGCATATACTTCAGGAGCTTCTGATGGTCGTTATGAAGTTCATCCACCAAGATATGTAAGGAGCTTTATACCGCAGAACACTATGCTAATGAGCTTTTTTTTTAAATTTTGTGTGGGGTTTGTTTGTTTTTTCTTACTCCTTTGTAAAAAAAAATGTACAAGATGTTTATTGGGAGTGGGACGGCCCGATCAAGTTCGGACTTTAGGAGCCTTGAAAGTTTTAGAAAAATAAACGAGAGGTTCAGAAATACTGTATTTACGTTAAGCAACTTGGTGGAGTACGATATGATAAAACGTAAGAATGCAATTGCCAACAACTGACTACCCTCCACCATACATGTCTATTCCCTGCCAACTAACTTAGCTAAACATATGGACACTACTAATTCGCCCAACCCCCAGGACCACTTTGACCGTTACCATGACCTATCGAGTCCGTTCTGCACTGGCAAGTCTCAGGAACAATCTGCAGAAATGGCGCCGTCAATGGATGTGGATGATAATTATTCTCCGTCAATCGATGTGGATGATAGTTATTCTTATACACCCCATGACCATACCCTGATACAGAAGATGCTGGCACACAAAACATACTGATTGCTTCCTGTGTCGGAATTTGGTGATGATAATGATAAAACTCCGGATAAGTCGTCACTTCAGCGGTGCCAGGAATACAAGTTATTGGTGGAGGAGTGATGTAGATGTCATGGAGAGAAGGATACAAGTTTGTTCGACCCTTATAAGGTGACTCAACATTTTGTATCTTTTCTACATCAAGCTGATGATCGACCGATTGATTGTAATGACCTGAAGGTGGAATTCCTCTAGGCACAACCGGAGAATCAGTTCTCTTGTCTCCGGGATCAGTGTTATTCCGGTTAACCTTGTAGGAGAAACTCAAGACTCCATTAGGCCTTCTGTCACTGCTTCGAACCTGATAGCTTACTGACCTTGTTAAGTCTGTGCCACTCGACTCCTTAATCAGATCCTTGAGCGGAACACAAACTTGCCCGATAGCCCTCTTACCAAACACGACTCCTTCGCAACGCAGATCGAATCTGAGGTAGAGATGATGAGAAGGAAGTGATGATGATGAGGATGAGATGGTTTTGAGATCGAAGTGCATGGTGGAATCGTTCCACTCGGGGCTTCCACCACCTTCTCTGTCAACTGGCGTCTTGTGACGCTGTTCTTTCTTCTTCAGTTCATCATTGTAAATGGAGACAACAGCATACACCGATAGCTTCTGAAAAATTTTGAAGGCTTTCAGATGTCTACATGACATGAGTGTCAATTCCAGGGACGTCCATTCTGCGTCACTACCCTTCATCCCTGTTGCTCACTCAATTCTCTCCTGATATCTCCTTTAGATCATAAACTAGTATCACAGCCTATATAATAGCAAGTCCGCAAGAGGTACGTTCTTAGTAGACTGACTCGGTCACCAAGTCAACAGGTTGTTATGGTCCTTAAGCGTCTATTCGAAGCTTTGATTGTTAGCTGATAAAAGTCATACGTTTTTACTTCTTTGGGATATCATGTACATATAGTCAAGAGTTATACCGAACCTTGAAGTTGCGGTCTAAATTCTTGTCCCAGTGCTTCTACAGCTTCCGCTTTTGTGACAGTTTGAACTGAAATTTAAGGTATAGAAGTAGTCACACTCAAGCGTTATGTCTTTACATATTTGATGTTACAAACCTGTGTGAGCTTACTAAGAAATGGAGAGTCCATGTTCAATCCATTTATCATCACTACTTCTGCTTCCTAGAGTTAGGGTCATCCTTTTTCCTAGTTCCCAGGTTGGAGATGTACTTGGAGGTCTTGTCACGTACAACAGATAACCATGCAACACCAGTGGTGACGTACTCACTGTTCTTGCTTGACGTTCCCATCCGTTCTGCAACTCCCAGTTTCGTTCTGTCCACCGGCACTTTCCCTGTCTCTGCGAGCGTGCAATTACCTTCTCTCACATCTATGACCAGCTTCTGCATTCCATACTCCTCTGAAGGCACATCTCGCCTTGCCCCTCCTTGCACAGCTGCTAGACCAATGATGTTCGTCTCATGGTTCTGTTAAACGAGGGTAGTCATTATACATGGTCGAACTGAATTTAACTGATCTGCCATTGTCATGTATTAATGAAAGTGAGCAATATCATCAGTTTATAGAAGATCAACAACTCATGCATTCATCTAATCCAGCTCGTGGAACCTTGACGAACTTGCTTAACAAATTACCAATATTAGTGATAAGATGTACAATTAACTGCAATTTTTCTTCCTGCTGAACTTGATATCGGAACATTAATCTTATGATGTTTCATCCGTCAAATTTCTGCTCATTGAAGAATCAAAACAAATCTCAACTTGATATCTTCTTCCTATACTTAGTTATACAGAAGCTGAACTTAGAATTAGGTGAACTCTGTCTATCTAACTATTAGTTGACATGAAAAGGTTGTTGGGGCAACTAGGAAATAAGCTTGAATGAACAATAAAAATCGCTATAGAGTCACCATATCTTTAGCGGATAGAATGCGAATCTGCTTGCCAGCCACGACACAGTCCTGCAAACAGGTGATAAAAACAGTTCTTCAATTTACTCATCATGACTATAGTCTTTTGGCTTCAGAATTTTGCAAGAAGCAGAGAAAATAGAGGACGTCAAGCAAGATTAGTTAGCAGAATCTATGTAAATATTTACCAACCAAATTAGATTTTAATTTAGAAGTTCATGAATCCAAGACAAGCGAAATTGAAACTTCAAATTGGGAGACAGCAAAATCCGAAAAAAGAAAAAGGAATAGAAACATTGAAATCACTGTGATTAGAAACTATGACATACTATCACATCATCATTTTGATTCCGTTCTAGTTCCTTACATTCAGGAGAAGAGCAGTCCGAAAAGCATATGGCTGTCTGAAAGTTACTAAAGCAGACTGGGATTGGTCTTTGTTTCTGCAACATACCAATTACCAAACAATAACAACTATTCCAAAACATAGACTGGCGAAAATTAGCTGAAAGGTTAGTTAAAATTTCAATACTTGAGAAGGTCTATCTTCTCAACAAAGCCACAGTAGGAGAAAAAAATACTCAAGTCGGAGACTGTCACTGTAGCAGGAAGATTGAGAACCAGAATAGTTAACTCAGAATGACTCATCCTCGAACACAGGAACTTCCAGTTTCAGTAGAGAACTGCTGTATTTTGGTCTAGAATATAAACTTGATGGTATGTAGTCTGTGCAGAATCATTACGTGCTTGTAGAAAAAAGGCGTTTAAGAATTTATTCTATTCTTTTTATTTTTCTGTGAGAATCTAATTCTGTTCTTGAAAATCTTCTGGGCATGATCTACTTTGGTTTGTGATGATCAATCTAAGCTGTGACAAAATTGTCAAACTTGAACTTGGAAGTCCGTAAGTACATTGATGTCGTGAAGATATTAACTTCTGGCATCACAGACAGTTTCTGAAACATAAGGTAGCTGTCCGGTGGGTATAATTCAATGGTACATGTAGTTTCATTGTAAGGGACTTATAATGGATCAAATGGCTAATAGAAAACAGACCTCATTGACAGAAACTAATTAAGCAGAGTGTCTGAGACTCTTGAGGTCTAAGTTTAAATCTTCATGAAATTCATTAAATAAAATACAAAGTGTTTCCTTGAAAAAACACTCTTTTCACATGGTTTGCATAAAAAAGCACACTGAAAAGACCAAGAGGCAAGAGATTCTTTCCAGGAGCTGTCATGTCCTCCCCTTTGGTTTTGCTTTTTCATCTTTTATGACTACTTTTTTTATAAAAATCAAAATTTTTGATTCACTGTTTATCTGTTTTACTTTATAGATGGGAATCACTGGACTTGATTTACTGGACTTATGCCTATTATTGTTTCTGATTTAATTACAAAAATAGTACGAAACAGAGTGTAAAAGAAAAAAGAAACAAATGAACTCATAGACAACATTGTTAATCAAAACCATTAGAAAGGAATTATAAAAAGAACATAACAAAAATGGATTAGTTACAGAATTAGTTAACAAAACTAACTAACAGGAGACAGCTGAGTTGAACAGCAAGCAAAGGCTGGCTTGAAGAGCAAACTGTGCTCCACATGAAGGAGAAAGCCAAAGAGAGAGCTTTTATTTTTTGGTTTAGACAGACAGACAGACAGAGATATTCCCTTTTGTTTGTTATTTTCTTATTGTTTTGGTTTATGTTATAATAGATTAGTCTTCTGCCATTTTCAGCCTTCTCTGACTCTCCTTTCTGTGAGCCAAACCCCACCATTTGCTTGGAGGGGTTAAAGTATGTATCTTTTTGCTACCCCATCATCATTCTGCATTTTCTTATTCATCACCTTTTCCTTACTTTTTTCTTTTCTTTTAAATCTTTAAGGTTTTTGTATTCATTCCATCTTTTAATTTTGCTTATTATTTATTTATACAGAGTACAGACAGATAGAGAGGCCAAGCTTACATGAATTGATGCTATTGCATTCTGCCAACTTGCCTGGATTTGAACATTTGGCATTTATTTATTGTGGCTGTTGTGGGAAAGATTTAGATGCAAGTGCAGGTGGTGGGTTTTTGGTGGGCAAAAATAAGGACATAACAGCCCCCCGAAAAATGGGGTGGCTCTTGAGATGACTCTGAAGGAAGGCATTCCAAATTAATAGGGATTGAGGGGAAAAACATGTATGCAACTCAAATGCCTCATCAATATTCCACAAACAACAATCAACCTAACATTCGACTCTATCAAGTTTGGAGAGGCAACAACGTAATCTTCTTGCTCTCTCTCTCCATCCACATATATATGTATATATGTATGTATGTATATCTCGTTCCTCATCATGATTATATGTTCAGGTCTTCTACATATTTGTGTGCTGTCTCATTGGTTTGATGCTTGTTTCGTTTACTGCTTGGCTAGCTTCTCTTTTCCGTCATCTCTGCTCAAATTTCTTAGAGTCTCCATTTATTGGACTTCTTTTGGTACCAAATACATAACTTTTTCCCTTGGATTTTGTTTTGTAGTGGATTGCTCAATTCTTGGTAACATGAATGCAAAAATGGTTTCTGCAATTTGAGAATTGAATCAAAAGTTAGGGGTCAGAAAAATTCCTCATTCTATGTTCAAGAGTTTCAACATCATTGAGTTGGTTTATCTTAATTAATGTTACTCAATTGATTAACGTGTTCTTGGAGCAACTAGTTTGTGCATGTTATATTCATAACATTCTCTGAACCTCTAGCCTTTCAGTTTTGGACACATTCACTGCATGCTTCTCGATACATTGAATGAGTTTTCAATCTACAACACCTTTCCCATAGTATGTTCAAGTGAACAACATGTGTTGGACGAGACATAAGTGGAATTTAATTTATGAAATAAAAGTGTGATATTGCAAGCTAAACAACTGACTCATAAATTATATGGTGATGCAGATATTCTGCCTTGGGGGTAGACTCATATTTGGTCCAGATGTGAGGTCACTATTCCTTACGGTGTCTCTAATTGTCACTCCAGTGATCTTTTTCTGTGTTTTTGTTTCTCAAAATCTTGTGGATGAATTCCCAGACCCTGGTGGCAAACTTATTACAGCTGCTTGTGTGGTCTTCACATTATATGTAAGTTGTTCACCTTTTTCTAACCTAGAAATGTCTTACAGCATTATTGGTGTTAGTACAAACAAGATGTTAATATCCAACGAAGTGAGATATTCAATAAGACACTAACTTAAAGCTGCTAAGCTTAAATTGCTTTGTATTGTCTATGCAAATGGTTCAAGGCAGAAACGAACTCATTTTCTGGCTCATTTTCTAATAGCAAAAATTTTGGATGTGGCAAAATGGTTTGCACAATAAAATGAGAATTCTGAAGTTTCCCTCCTTGTTAATACTTCAACATTCTTTTTTGATTTGATTATGTGTTGTGGATTTGTGAATTCAGGTTGTTCTTCTTCTCTTCATTACATCTGCAAGAGATCCAGGCATTATTCCGCGCAGTGATTATCCTCCAGAAGATGATGGCTCAAGTGTCTGTTCAGATTGGCCTGGAGTTCATGGTCCTGGTCAGGGTTTACCACATATGAAAGACATTGTGATCAATGGTGTAGTAGTCAAGGTCAAATATTGCCAAACATGCATGCTGTATCGGCCACCACGATGCTCTCACTGCTCCGTATGTAACAATTGTGTCGAACGTTTTGATCATCATTGCCCATGGGTGGGTCAATGTATCGGGAAGGTACAACATGGACTCATATTGCTTTCATTTATGCATTGTTAGATTAAATCTTGTCTAAATTGTGTTTTTACTTCGAGAACTTTCCTATTATCCTTCATTTACTTGCAATATAAATTTCCCTGCATGTTCTGGCGGATGTGAGATGCCTTCCAACACTCATTTACTTTTATTTTCTTCACAAGTTACATCAGATAGCTTGTTTTGACATACTTCTATTCTTTATCAACCTTTACAAGTAAATGCTATCAAACTTCTTATATGTTATACGATCTATCTGATAGGAAAAGTTTGCAGCAAGAGCCATAAATACACCTGATAGTCCTTTCCAATTATTTCAGGTGGTTTTGCTTTTGTGTCTTTTTGGTTAAACTTTCTCCAACGAAGTAGTTAAAATGGGTAATTAAGTAAGTGCAATGTGTAAATAAGCATAGTGGGATAATTCTGTGAAGCCAAGCAAAAAAAAATTTCTCATAAAGTTGCAATGTACAAAGTCACTAAGAACCTGATATAAAGATTCCAGGTTGTGAGAGGCGTCGGTATGGAAAAATGTTCATGTTTCTTAATCTCGATCAACAGAGCTGTTGGTGATTATTATCGATGATTCTTCACTGTGCAATTGCAGATTAATTCCACTTAATAATGATTGATAACATGCATTCCAGTACTAATTAGCTATCCTTAGAATGCAAATTTAGGATCTTTGACCTCTGAAGGTTTTTCTAATTTATTGTTGTTGCATTTGGTTTAATATACCATCATACCTTTCATACACCTAACGGATATACTGTTGGCAGAGGAATTACAGAATCTTTTTCATGTTTGTGTCCTCCACAACCATGCTTTGCATTTATGTTTTTGCTTTCTGCTGGGTGAACATCAAGAAGATAATGGACAGGCACCATTCCAATATCTGGATGGCTTTTGTCAAGTCCCCTCCCTCTGGAATTCTCATACTCTTTACATTTATATCTGGTTGGTTTGTTGGAGGCCTCACTACATTTCATCTTTACTTAATCTTCACCAATCAGGTTCTTATTTTGTCTTTAACATTTTTCAACCTTTTTTTCCAATACCATTTTTCTTTTTTCCCCCCTATTCCTAATATGCCCAATTTATGCAGACAACATATGAAAATTTCCGGTATCACTACAATCAAAAGACCAATCCTTACAACCTAGGTTGTGTTGGTAACATTGTGGAAATTTTCTTCTCGAAGATTCCCAAATCTAAGAACAAATTCAGGGAAAATGTTAAGGTGAATGCAACTTTGGTCTCTGCAACTTCAATGCCAATGGGCCATGCCTTGAGCTCAGAAATGCTAAAACTGGGTCTTGATTCTGAAATTGGAAAACGTCAGGCTGTCGTTGATGAGGATCTTGAAGATATTCGAAGCCAGATGGAGAGTATTGGTGGCTCTCAACAATTTGGGATTCAGCCAAGAAATGCAAATTGGGATCACACAACCAACCTGGAGATGACATCTGATGCACTCGCTGATGAGTTTGGAATGGAGCATGGCTCAATAGATAGGTAGAAAGATCATAGAGATGAATGAAGTTAATTAAAGGTGTAAATTATGCTGTGAGGAAGTGGTTCAGATTGCAAACCCAAGATAATATTCCTCAACCGACCTGTATGTGGCTGGTCTTGCACTTTCCTGAAAAATGGCCATCAGAAACATATTACTCTTCTGGGATTGTTAAGAGTTTGGAAAGGAATGCTTGTTCCTGATTGGGGAGCAAATGCTATTAACAGGTGGTGAGGGTTAGATTTAGAGTGTTGTGTCATCGTGTATTAATTCTTATAGGAATTTGCTTCGGGTGTCAATATACGAACTAATTGGATTTCATTTTTAGTGTTGTGCCATTTTTCAGGCAATAGCAGAGGTCGTAATTTGTTAGATTGGAGGAAGCCGCTCTCTGTTTTGTAGGGGCAGTGGAATGCTTAAAACTACTGCTTTAGTTTGTGTGTCGTTGGTGGGTGAAAATTCTTGCTCGCTTTTCTCTGTAAATGATTTTATCATTTGTTTGTTTATTTGTTTCCAAGTGACTAACTGGAAAAGCTAGCTGATTGAAGTGATGTGAATTGTATGATTTGGAAAAGTACTGTTTGTCATCAGCTATCACTATCACCTACATAAAGATAAAAATGGTGGCAACACCATGAGATAGTAGGATGACAAATTGGTCCTGGTGGTGTGGCGTTACAGTTACAGAAGACTTTTGCTTGAGAGGTTTGGAATCTATGATCATTTCCTAACAGTATCTGCTGCGAAACAATCCATCCTAGTAAAGATTGGTAATAGAGGAGACAAGTAAAAGAACACATTAATAGAAGGATAAGGCCTCTCGATTAGCATTCACCCCTAAGGTTCATTGTCAAGTAATGAAAAAGAAAGATCAAAGAAACCAAAGAACAATTTAAAAGATGTCGAAATGAAATGTGTGTGTCTTCCGATTTATTGTCAGCATCAAATGATTTCTTCCAAGGGTGTCCGGTTCTTTTTATGTTTCTCTTGTTGTTCTAAAGTTGTCTCCTTTCTCCTCTCTGCTTAGTATTCTTTACCAGTCAGGATGCAAATTGTGAAAGTTTTGGTGAGCAGCAGCTGAGTAACCTAACCCCATGACTTTGTTGTTGCCTTGAAAGCTTCTCCTCTTCCCAATAGTTGAAGAATGTTCATTAGGGGGTTCCACTCCTAAGAAATCAACTGTCAACTTTTCACCACCCCTCATGTATATTTCTCCTCCAATCGCACTTCCAGTTCCTGAGTGCATAACTAGTGGAGACTCCATCAGTCCATTGCTAACTCCACTACTTCCTTCATATCCACTCTCATACCTTTCTGTGTCTGCAGCTACATATAATCCATTCATGTTTGCAGTAGTTGGTCCCATCTTACCAACTACAGAACTCTCCAGGATCGACCCAGATGAGTTCATACTGCTACTAGAGAATCCAGAAAACCCTCTCAGCAGAATTGGTGCGATCGTATTGTCACTTATCTTTGCTCCCATTTCAGCTGCTTTCTGTAACAGTGCTGTTGCAGAAGTGTATGCAGACCCAATTGCCATTGTAGAATCATTTGATCCATCCGCAGTGCTAAAGCATGCAAGAGAAGTATTTCGTGGATTGAGCATTGGGTTTAGGTTGCTTGGCATCATGATACCCGCAGAGTTCAGAGAGAAGGAATTGAGCGAGCCATCGAGTTTGTCGTCAGACATCGTCATGTTCATCTTGGAACTTTTCTTAGACCCCGACTCTGAGCTTGGCATTGATGAAGTGAAGAGCTCTTGACCTTGGCTTTGCAATATTCCTCCCATGGCAGCTATGTTCTGGTTCACTTTGTAATTCTCCTCCGCCAAGGCATCACAGAAGGCTCTGTGAGTCACAAAGCTGTCCTTCCTGTACAAGAAAGAGAGCAAATAATCAAAATTATCACTTCCTTCCTAATGTCATCTCGTCACTCCTAGGATTGCACTTGCGACTACAATTTCCTGAGCTATATTGTCACTCTTAGCTCATTGTCTAAAATCTTGATCATTCTATTTGTATATATATAATCCAATTCATAGATTGTTATATAATTAGCAAGTCACAGAAGGAGGAATTTCTAACCTTGAGAAAATTGTACCACAATCACAGCGATACTCTCGAGTTCCACAGATTTTGGTATGAGCCTTCCAATCTGATTGGACAGCATAACGTTTAGAGCATTTGTCGCACTTCCATTTCTTTTCACCATGCTTTCTGCAGAAGTGCTTTTTGATGCCAGTTAAGTCACCTAGAGCCCTGCTTGGGTCGTGATGCACACAGGTAGGTTCAGGGCACACATAAACCCTCTTCTTAACCTGCGTGCTCGGCCTTTGCTTCAGTTTCCATGGCAAGTTATGTCCTCTCCTGTGGAGCTGAAGGTTCTGGTCTCTCTGAAATCCCTTATGACACACCTCACAGATGTATCTGTTCGTTGCCATCAAAGTCCTTGGAGATAATGCTACCACCTCTGCATCTGGGTCTGTATGGTAATTAAGGTTGGCCAAGAAGTCAGTTTTTCACATTCAACTAATCTCTGAAGCTTGTATGTCTGATAGAGCTAGTTATAAATCAGCTTGCAACCTACAATTGACTACAGGATTGGTGATGGCTTGGCCAAACTTCGGAACTTTTTTACTTTCTTGATTAAAGAAAGTGCAGAATAAGGTACTTGTGTGTTCTTTTTAGCAATGATCAATTCTCTAGGGTGCATCATGAATTGCATGCAAAAGGGTTTGCCCGAAAGTACTAAAATATAGTTTGAGAAATCTTTTAGTTAAAATTTGAAAGTGAGTAGCATCTGCCGTTGACTTCTCACTAACAGTACTTCTTCCTCCCTAACTATATATATTTATATCATAAACTAATGATTTCATGATTAGTTTTTGGATAGCTGAGAAATCCAGCCTAGATAGATATGACAGAATGATCAAGAACAAGCTTGTAGAACATGAAGGGTAGCTGCACTAATAGTCTCATTAGCTAATCCAGGCTTATCAGTTCAACAGTCATATTAGCAGATTACTCGAATTTGCTACATATGCTTCTACTCCAGGTTTGACAGTCACTTTGAGGTATAAATATAAACCAGAAATGGGTGTATTTGCTTGCCTGGATTGCCTGGGAGGTTCCTTTTCCTTTTTGAGGAGGTAGGATTTGACCCAGCAATTCCATTCTCGAGAGGGTTGGGACTGCCATTAGAGGACTGAGAAAGGATGGAGCTTTGAAACTGTTCATCATCATCGAAATCATGAACAAAATTTGACATGTTTCTGCAATGATGGTGGCTGATGTTGGGAGGAGAGGCTGCTAATAATAGGTGGTGAAGGAGGGTGACGTTTAGATAGCAGACAAAAAGAAGAAGAAATTCCATTGCCAACCTCAATCAAAGACCAAGGTCCATCCATTCCTACTAAAAACAATGTTGAATTAGAATTCTTTGATAATAACTTCGTTCTAAGAATATAATTCCTTACCATATTAAAATCAAATATTATCAGATTAACAGTAGACCTCAGGAGTTGTGCCTGTTTGTCTTGTTTCCAAGAAGAAACAGTCATCAGTTTGCTCTTCATACTCCTGTGTTAGTCGGTAAATGCTTACAACCTTATCATTTATGATGACTAATGGATTTTTCATATTGTCTAATTATCATGAAAATATGTAGATTGGAATAAAAGATCAAAATATAATTATAATTAACCTTAATAATTCATTAGTGGGTTATTAATTAAAAAGATTAAAAAACAAGTTGAAAAGGCAATGTATTGATATTATATCTGTCCTGACTTAGCTATTTTGGTGGATTGGAATAGGAAGGAAAGCAAAGCAGTAGAAACAAAGGAGTAAGAGCCAAAGTAGAAAACAACAATAGAAAGAATGCCAAAGAAGAGATCCGTATAAAGAGACAACATTAGCCTTCTGGACTCCTTAAATTATTACTTATATTAGTATGTTATTTCTACCTGCTTCCCTATAAAATCCATCTGGCTATATATATATCATCATTCATCACCATTTGGCATTATGTGTTTGTCATTTGTGCTTGTTGCTTCTTTCACACCTTTGAATTAGTTTTACCTTCTGCCATTTTCACCTCGGAATTGGAGTTTCTTTAATTTCCAATTACTGTTTATCTACTTTCATAACTAAAAGTTGGTCGGTTTGACAATGATCGAGTGAAATTGCTTCTTCTTCGTCAGCTCGAACCAATGAGTCACTCAAAGCAAAACGAATCTTGGTGGATATATTAAGCATCAAGGCTCTAATTATGAGATTGGGTGCATTCAGCATATTGACAAGGAAAAAGTGGACAATATTTGAGATTGTTGAAGAATAGCTCATACAAAAGTATATACATCAAAGTTGAGAATAAACAGCTTCATCAATTTGTAGCTTTCCATTTCTAAAAATTCAACATTTTGGCCAACCTTAAAAAAAAATCAATTTGATTTCCATTCTTGAATCTTTGGAATTTGTTTATCAGCTTGAGTTTGTGTATTGACACTTGATCCTGGTGATCAACCTACAGCTTTGTATTTCTTCTCATAATTGTTTGGACATTATTTTGATTGGCATAGTTTGGACATTAAGCTACTATTTTCCCCTGACGAACTCGAAAGAAAACCAAAAATCAACTTTTGATACAAGTAGTAGGACAGAAAATAAAATCTGCATCAGTGCTATGTAGACACAAAACTTCTGAGGTCTCTCTTCCAGGCTCCTGATCTTCTATTTCGTCACAATTAGGTTGGAGTTGACCAAGATTAATGGGCAACTTGGTTTATAGAAATACTAACCATGCATGCTGTCAAGTTGATTAACAATCTTGGGAAGCTTTGGACCTGACATATTCTGAGCAATGCTTCCTGATATCAGTGAATATTTACGACCGAAAAAAAGGAACTCTGACTGCGGGAAGTGCTTTGTTAGTGCAATTAGCAATATGGTTTCAGCTTCTGAAAATCAGTTCGTGAGGACATCGAAGAGCTCATTATTTGGAACCATTAATGATCATTAAGCTTACTGGGGTTTTTACTTAAAAAATGGTGATGACCCTCTTGTATTTTCTTGCTTTGATCTCTGTTGCCTATGGAAGTTTTGTAATTGCAGCTCTAGTAACTAAGAATCTATGAATTTTTCGGCAATGAAATACATTCGAATCAAACTCTTTTGATTTCAGATACAGCAGACATTGATTTATCCATAAATCAATAAGTTCAAAAGATTAAAATATCTGAGATTGGGACGTTGACTACTCTTTTTTGTCTTTTATCTGAACGTACTCTACTGTAAATACACGTCGTACTCCAGTTAGACTCATTCCACTTGCACCCGAATGAGCACTTTACATACTGTGTTCGTACTATTATATATTAATTATATACAGTAGAATCTCTATAAATCAACTTGACATATAAAATAAATAAATCAATTAATTAAAAATTAATTTAGTCTATAAACTCAAGTTTTGACAGTTCTGCAAATTGTTTAATGATAATTAAGTATTTACGTATCATTTTGCATTTAATAGCGCTTACTGTTTGCTCACTCCATATTTAGTAACCAAATTTTCTTGGTTACTAGTCTTCTAAATTTCCCTGTTAAAAGGATTTCTCTCTTCCTAGCCGATTTCTCCTGCAACTATCGTCCTTAGCTATGTCCGCCTGCGTTCCCAAGCCTCAGCCTCGCTCTGTCGTGCTCGTCTGGCCCCTCAATTGCGTTACGAGTAATTTATTGGATGATGCCTGCCTATCCCGGAGTGGGTCAAACTAAATACCAATGAGGCCTGTGGCAACGAAACCTCCTCGGCCATTGCAGGTGGTATTACTCGTAATAGCGCGGGTGATTAGCTTGGTGGCTTTGACCAGAATTTAGGCCGGTGTTCTCCAGTGTCGGCTGAACTTTGGGATGTGTGCTTAGGTCTCCACTTAACCTGGACCCTTAGTTTTCGGCGAGTGGTTCTTGAATTAGATTTTCTTGTGGTTAAAGATCTTCTCTCTGACGCCCCGCATCGATCCATGTCGCTCAATCTTTCAGTCCTAGGCATCAATGAACTACTCATTCAGAACTGGGTTGTTCTCCCTTGACACACTTACAGAGAGGGAAATCGATGTACTGACTGACTCGCCACTCATACTTTTACCTTGGGACTCGGTCTCACCATTTTTGATAGAGCCCCCTCTGAGTGTGCCACTATCGTTATAGACTCGGAGTATCATGTAATTTGTTTCATTTCCTGTTTATATAAAAAAAAGATATCTCTTGAAAATGTTGTTTTGTATCCAACAAAATCTTTTATATGTTTTTTTTTTCAATTTTTAAAAAACCATACTAGAAGTTAAACCGTTAAGATAAGAAGTTTAAGGTTTAAAAGATTCAATTAGTATTAATTAAAACGTCAGCTAAAGATTAAACAAAATTAAAGAATTTGAAATTTGATTAAAAGAGCAAAGAATTTTAATTTTAATTAAAAAAGATATTGTTATCGACTTATTTTAATTTAGAATAATTTAATAATTAATAAAAATTAGCGATTAATTAATAAATTGGTAAGTTTTTATTAAAAAAAATAAAAACTGAACTAAAAAATTGGACAGTTCAAAAGTTGAACAAGTCGGACTGATTAAATTTCTGCATTTTTTTGGTTAGAGTCAGTTGCTTAATTTCGATTATTAACACAAGTTGCTCTTGAAGAAAACAAAGATTGACACATTCACGTTCAAATAAAAGCATATGTTTCATCTTCAGAATTGAGATCAAACAATTTAATGAATTGGTATTCGTTAGACTTTGTGATTTTTTGCGCAGGTGATTCTCCAAATATGTTCCACATAAATAATATTGTCAGATTTCTTTATAGTCTGAAGAGTGCTTTAAGGTTCTTTTTCTAGCTTATAATCATATTATTAAATACTTGGAAGTTCAAAACAGAATTTTCAAACAATTATATTTTTAATAGATGAAAATGAGAAAATTACTTTATTTTAAATGCTCTTTTCAGGAATAAAAACACAATAATTGCAACTTAACAAAGAAAATAGGAATGGATAGAGATTGGAGCCGGTCTATGGATTAGTCCCGTCAATTTTTTAAAAATAATTTAAACAAATCAAAAATATAAAATAATATTTTTTTTAAAATTACGTCAGGTCATTTTGTTTAAAGAATTAAGATTTAGATAAGTCTGAACCTAAGCTTAACTTATAAATCGATAAATTAAAAATACCTAAATCTAAACTAAATAAAAACTAAATAATCTCATTGTCATCATGTCTAAGGTAGACAAAAACCAAATAATAATGCTGTCAAGTGTTATTTCTTTTAATTATAACTTCATAGCTTGATTTCTGTGGTATCTTACAAGCTTCAACGGGCTATAACAGGTTCTGGATTTCTTGAACTATTATGGACTCGCGTTGGTCCAAGTAATTCTGATTGTCACAATTTTTTTTAATAAAATTCCAACTAATTAAATAATTATTTTAGATCGAGATAGTAATTTGCGGATCGGATCACTTATTTTGATTAAATCATTCACTAAACTCATGAATTTAAATCAAGCCGACATTTTTAACTTAATGAAATGTTTCACATAAATTATATTTTAAGTCCTATAAGTCTTATTCAATTTTATAAGATTATGTAAATATATTAATTAAATACCATAAAATTCTTAATTTATGTTTGACTGTCAACCCTTGTCTTTAATTTTATTGACATAGATATCTAAATATTAATAAATTAAAATTTTAAAATTGTTCTCGACAATAATAAATATACGGTTAGTTGATTTTTTATTTCATATTTTTAATCATTAATTTTTAGCAAGATAATTGATTTATTAAAAATTAAAATTTTGCTTGACAATAATAAATATACGGTTAGTTGTTTTTTATTTTTAATCATTAATTTTTAGCATAGCAATTGATTTATTAAAAACAAAAACAACATCAAAATCTAATATGAATCTTGGATAAGAAAGTCTAATAATACGTAACCTTACTTCTAATTAAACGAAGCCACTGTTTCTAAATTACTCATATAAAATTATGCTATTATTTTTTAAACTAGATGTACATGACTTTGGCAAACTGGCTTATCAATCATCAAAGCAAAGAAACTAAACTAAATTTACAAGATGTGCTCCAAACTTGGTAATCTTTTCTTCACTTTCTTTTATTTATACATCTTTTCCCCTTTTTATAATTATTTGCACTATTAGAAAATAATATGGTATACGCCTGCCTTACTAGACATCAAATCTCATATGTCATCCCGACTCTGAGGAGTTTAGATCGTGGAATTTCCATGAAAATTTGGCCTGTGCTCACATTTTTCCTCAGGAAATCATAGGCATAGTCAACGATGAACTTCTTGAATACTGATGATTCTGGTTGTGCCACTACATCAGCTTCTCCCACCAGATAAACAACCCCTTTGTCTTTTGCTTTCTGTATAAACTGAATCTCTTCTTCAGCACCTCCATGCATTAGAGGGCTTACCGTTATCCCATTTGATGAACTTCTCGATGACTTGATCCCTTTTATTGATTGAATAGAGCCTGATGAAATACGAGGTGTAATAGGTTGCTGTAATGTTTCCTCTACGTGGACTGCTGATCCTCTTAGTTTTCCATCTTTCACCAGTTGTGTGGATTCTGGTAGGCTCTCAGTTTCTGCCGCTAACTCCGGGTTTCCTCCCTCACGAATGAACTGCTCGTGGCGAATGAATTCCTTTAGTTGTTCTACCAAGTTGTGCTCGAACTCTTGGAGATCCTCAATGTACTCTTTATATCCGAATCTCACAACACATCGGAAAATCCTGTCGTCTCTTGGCTCAACTTGTCTGAACAGGAATCGCTCCTCAGGTGCCACTTTGCTTATTGGAATGGATTTGATCGAAACAAAAACTAGAACTGAATGGATACAAGGTATGTTGTCAATGAAGTGTGAGAATATAGGAGGAATTCCCTGTACCAGCTCAGAACAGAAAAGTCCTATTCCTGGAAGTCTGCTTATATTCGGGTTTGTGGCCAATGCTTTAACTACTTCAGTCGATACCTTGTTGTTAAGCTCATAGATGTATCTGTTGTGGTGAGCATAAAGCCATATTGCCATAATGGTCATTAGCACAAATGAGAAAACTAATGGAAGATAGCCACCTTGCTTGAATTTGTAGAGAACAGCTGAAAGATACACGCCTTCTATGGAAACAAATATAACGAAGAAGAGAGCTATCCAGCCTATCCGTGTATTCCATATAACAAGCATGATGAGAGCCACCATGCAAGTTGTGATCACCATCACAGCAACCACGGCAATTCCTGCACGCCGAACAATGTTTGTTATTCTCTAGCTTTGAGTTTATAACGTAGAAGAGAAAGAAGCTGAGTAATGAGGTTTACCACAGGCATCGTAAAATAAGAGAAAGAAACTGAGGAGTAATGAGGTTTACCATAGGCATGGCCGATCTTCTCAGTGGACTTGAAAACCAAACATACTATTACACAAGCAATCATGAGCGTGTAGTTGATCTCGGGTATGTAAACTTGACCTTCATACTTTGTAGAAGTGTGAACAACCTTGACCCTTGGAAAACATCCCAGATTCTGGGATTGAGAGATGATTGCAAATGTTCCTGATATCATAGCTTGACTTGCAATAATCGCTGCAGCTACAGCCACAACAAAACTTGGCCAATATATCGGATCTACAAAGAGAAATTATCAGTTACTGTTGTTTCAAATTGATCAATATAAGATCATCTGCCCATGACACAAAACATGAGAATCTTATGTAATTACCTGGTATGGAATTGTAAAAAACTTTTGAGACGTCATTTGGAAATTTCGTAAGGTACGCCGCTTGGCCAGCATATGCAGCTAGTATTGCTGGCATCACGATTCCAGAGAAACTTATCTGCCATTTGAAGAAGGGGAAATTCGTTAAGACCCCACATATTTACCTGGAAAAAAAATGGAAACCAATGCATGAAATGAAGTGGTTATATATGATATCATCTCACTTGGATTGCTCTGACATTGAAGTGTCCAACATCAGCGAACATAGCTTCCGTACCTGTTAAAACCAAACCAGTTAGTAATTTCAGACGCAACTATATTTCTGTTCCAGGCAATAACGCTATGACACTCACCTGTAATGCACAGAATAACCCCACCAAGGGAAATCCATGCTTGCTTGCCATTTCTTACGAAGTAGTCTACAGCATATTTTGGGTAGAATGCACGTAACACACCTAGATCATACTTGAACAAGTTGTAGAGACCAATACCGCTGATTAAAGAAAACCATAAGCAGATGATTGGAGCGAATGAGAAGCCAACTTTATCTGTACCGAATCGTTGAACCGAGAAAAGAAAAACCAAAACTGCGATGGATATTCCCAGAACAGCATCTGCACAGTTGATCACATTACCATAATATTAATTAATACATATTCCAAAAACTAATTGAAAATTATCTAAACCTTAATGTGCAGAGAAATGCACAAAGTATCAGAGTAAATAGCAAGGTATGAAAAAGATACTTTTTCCAAGAGAAGTGATTCCGCTGACTGCTGAGAGAACTGTTAAAAAAAAAAGGAACTGTGTTTGACAATGGAACAATATCTCTGTACTGAAATCAAACATAATTCAACTGGAATTGCTTAACAAACCTGAAATGGATGGAGTGAGAACCCCATCTCCAATAACCATGGAAGTTCCAAGGATAGTAACTAGGAAAAGAATGACTTTGATTTTCTTACTCTTCTCCATAAGCTCTTTAAATTTCTCTCCCCGTCTCAATTGATTTGATGGGGTCTTAAGGTTGTAGTTGGATAGTTGTCTGTCTTCTGGTTGCTCATTAGGAATCAAGCTCACCTTGGCATATCGGCATAGCAACGAATACAGAGCAAATGTTCCACCTAATTAATGCACAGAAACTTGTTCAACCCTTTTGAAAAAACTTTTGCTAAGTAAAGTAAATTTCATATATACTCACCATCACCGTTGTCGTTGGCCCACAAGACAATGAAAACATACTTGAAGAAGGCAAGTAAGAGTATGGTATAGATAATAAGAGACAAGACACCAAGAATGTCGTCTTTGTTGTCAATACTTCCGTCGGAGAAAACACTTGAGAAGACATAGAGTGGAGAAGTCCCAATGTCCCCATACACAACTCCTAAGCTCTGAAATGCCAAGCTCAGAGTCATCTTCCACCCAGACTGCACTCATTTCACACGTTTCAGCAAATTACCAAGGACAACATTAATAACTCATAAATGAAGAAACAAAGACCTTATTGAAGGGGTGATGTCCATGAGGTGTAGAAACTCTTCCAGCCTCCAAGTTCAGCGAGTCTATACGACCAAGGTTTGGCCATGGTGGGTTTGGATCATCGAGCTCGTTGCTCTCTTCCACCACTGTCACCACCTTCTCTGTTGCCATGTTGTTTTCTTCGAATGAGGCTTTTCAGTTAAACCGCCGTTTGTTGTTTATATGCCTATCCATCTACGTCAGACGCTTGAAAAGTCAGCACTAATTGTACTTGTTGGTCATGAGATCAGATCCTCTGTCAGAACCCTAACCTGTCTTATTGTAACTAAGAAGAAAACGACTTCGTTTTCTTCCAAAATTTAGACAGGCTTTTGTCATATAGAGAGGCGCCTGTAAGTGTGGGTGGGACCCACAGACGCCGGTTTTGAGTTCTTAGACAAAGCTTAAGTCACTTGACAAAACGTTGGGTTGTTAGGTTGTTATTCCATTGCCAGCTTTATTCTTATTAACTTCAAAAAAAAAAAACAGTAATTTTATGATATTATTTATTTTTTTATATTAAAAAATAGAAAATTTATATATTAATAAAAATAAGAGGAAGTAGACAATTAATAAATATCAAAACTTTGGACAATTAAATTAATTTGATTATTAAAAAACCATAATTATTTTTAACAATAATAAAATGGTTAATAATGATAAGGAAT
>JANITX010042830.1:0-20602 GCA_027564395.1 Erythroxylum ulei | reverse complement strand
CCATATGAAGTGAATGTAGTGATCGATCGTAGCTCGCCCTTATCGTAGGATATGTACCGGAATGACCTCCGAGCGTCCCAATGTATACCCTGCGGTAAGGGGGTGTTACAATTACTACTTCTATAAGAATAATAACATCATGTCCATAGGTCAGAGTAAATCGACTGACCTTTATGGCAATGTGTTTAGAAGTACAACATGCCATAAAGTCTTAGAAGAAAATCTTGTGCCAATCTTTGGGATTACCCTTTAGCATCTTTTTTAGGATTTTAATAACTACTTTGTTTGATGCTTCGACTTTTCCATTAGCTTAAGCAGAGTAAGGATTCTAATTCAGCAATTGTATGCCGTTTTTTGTTAGTAAAATCTTTAACTTCTTTCAATTGTCACTTGTTGTTGATTTTGGAATGCCAAATTGTTGAATAATCTATTCCTTAATAAAATTCACTACATCATTCTATTCAACCTTTTTTTATGGGTTAAACCACCACTCATTTAGAAAAATAATAATTTTCAACAAAATAAAATTATAACCTTTAGAGGAAGGTAGATATATTTTTCCCAATAAAATCAATGGCTCAATGTATAAATGGTAATAGGTTAATTATATAATGTAACTCAAAGGCGAAAATTCACTGTATTCTTCCTACTTCTAGCACTATTAGCAACCTTTGACATTGGATATATAATCATTTAATATTGAAAGCTACTAGTAACCATGATGTTTAATAAGCCACCTCATCTTAATACAAGTTTGATGGGCTCTACATAACCCCTCATGAACTTGCTTCATTACTGTCAATGTCTCAGGTTTTCCAAGGCATATTGAAAGAATTATTATCAGAATAATACTCCTTAAATCAATATGAAGTTGAGTGCTTATAATTTAATTTTAAGAGGTACCTTCTTACTAAAGTTTTTTAAAATGTTTTTAATTTCCAGCCCTCTAATTTCAAATGAATTTTTAAATGATGTTCAAGACTTCTAAGGAAATTCACTTTTATAGATAGATGAATGAGATTTTTGTTATATAACAACACATAAACTAACTCCTCAGACATCCTTAATCTAAAAGCAATTTGATAAAGTTCATTGGCCTCCTAATTCTCTTCTAGAGGAATATGTTAGAATTTTACGTCATCAAAGAATTCTAATAATTGAATAGTAGTGTATAATTAGGTGAAAAGTTAAAAATTAGGCACCTACATTCTCCTGCCACTTGCCATAAAACCAACTGAGAATCTCTTATAATGAGAACTTCTTTAGCTCCAGGTTCTGTTACAAGTTTCAGTCTAATTATTAGGCCCTCGTATTCAGCCTAATTCTTGGTCTATGAGAAGTCCATATTAAAGAGAGAGAGAGAGATTTTGCTCCAATTGGTGAGGTAATAAAAATCCTAACACTAGCTGACTTCTCTTTACTAAAACCATCGAATTTCAACTCCCAAGGCTTCCTTTCATAGGTAAGCACTAAATGATCCACATTCTTTTGAAGATCAATCATCAACAGCTTACTAAAATGGCAACTAACACCTAACCTTTTACTAACTTGTGATGATAATACACAAGTTAAAATCTAAGAGTTATAAGCCGCCACTTTCCAATGTTCCCTAAAAGGACTAGTTTATTTAGAATATATTTCATTAAGATGACTTGTAAAACCATCACAAACTTGGTTTTAAAGCAAATATTTATTAATTTTGAAAATTAAAATAGAAAGCCAAACATAATTTCATAATAGGAATGTACTTCCTTTCAGTTGGTGTCAAAATTCTACTTAAATAATAATAGCCTGCTCACGACTTACCTCATTATTTTAGGCTAGTAAGCACCTCATAAATTCCTCTACAACAAAAATGTATAGATTCATAGGCATTCCCTTCTATAGTGGCAAAAAATCGAAGGCTTAGTCAGGCATTCTTTGATCTTATCAAATGCCTGCCTGATGCCTTTCTTCCTAACAAAATTCCTTGGAATTTCTCACCTTTAACAGATTTGATAATTTTTCTCTTACTGATCAAATTAGTGGTAAAACTTTTGATATAGTTTACATGGCCTAAAAACCTTAAGAGTTCCTTCTTATATTAAGGTAGTTTTTTTACCTTATTTTTGTCTAATTCAATCCATCTTTAATGAACTTAGAAACCTAAGAAGTTTTCTGCTTTTACTCTAAAGTACATTTCAAGGTATTTAACTTCAACTTATATGTTCTAATGTACATATATATAATGTACGATCTATTAGATCATGGAAGATAGCATTCATATCCTTTTGATAGGTAGCCCCCACATTCTTTAAGCCAAAAAGCTTCACAATCCATTCCAATGTTTCCATTGTTTTAGGATATATGAAGGCCATTTTAGAGATAACATCTTCAACTATAAACATATGATTATAACCATAAAACCAATACATTAAAAAAAATGAAGAATACCTATTCATTGCATCAATTAAAGAATCAGATATCTACATTATGTACACATATTTGAGAGTGGTAACATTAAATCCCAAAAGTCAACACAGACTCTTAACTTGCCATTTTTCTTTACTACATATACAACATTAGCTAGCTACTAAACATATATGATTAGTTCAATGAAACCTTCATCACACAACTTTTCAATTTCTTCTTTAATTTTTAATTCAAATTCGTTGGACCAACATCTAAAAGTTTAACATAAGGAGGAAACTCTAGCTTTATAGGAAGCATTTGTTTTGCTGTATTTCTACTTAATCTTGCATTCTGGTATATTCTCAGACAAAAAAATCCTTAAATTCCTTTAAAAGTTTTACTAATTCCATTCTTATTTTTTAATCAAGACTTTACTAACAAACATGCCCAAAGTTCTCAACTTTCCTTCCTCAAGCAATTCTTAATTTTAGCTTCTAACGTTGTAGATCTTTCCAATAGTAGATTTTAAATCCTAAACTTGACCATTGCCCTCTATCAAGAATTCTTCTTCTTTAAAAACTAGTTTAGCTTTCTCACACCCTTTTAATTATTCAAAATTCAATATGATTTGTTGCATTTAGAATTTGACTTATGTGGTTACACTACTACCACTTCTCTTTGTGAAAATCTATTCATCAAGTTCCTCTATAATTGGAAACTTTATTGAACTATTAGTAGGCATGATGGCGGTTATTTTTATTAACATTTCTAACTTCAACATAATCTTTTCTTCATCCTTATTTTGAACATTCTCCCTGCAATAACTTTTGAATTTGTAGCACATTCAGTCGATCATCATAGAATTTTGCCTTTATTGCATCTACTTTAAAATAGTAAAGCTCATAAATAACCTAGACAATTTCCACCTTTTCTCCTTTCCACGAGAGCATAAGCTGATGAAGAGATGATGAAAGCATAAATTAGAGTGAATCCAATCTCTCCCTAACAAAACTTGGTAACTTACATATGTTTCCATGACAAAAAAGGCTGCTTATAAGGATTCTCCGCTGACTATAACATTTACAGGGAGAATTCCTTACGCCATAGTAGTTTCACTAGTAAATTTATAAAATAAACACCTTTATTAGGATTAAATTTGTATCATATTTACCCAAAACTTCCAAAATTTTAGTCAGGATAATATTACTACTGACCTATTATGAACCAATACTTTTAAAGTTGGTATGCCATTAATATAGGCTTCAATGTACAAAGTTCTTACATGTTGAGCCACGGTTTCAACTGGTTTTTCTAACACCACTTTCTTTGGAATTCCTTGACTTATAGCCGTCACGGATACCTTGTATTCTCTTCCCTTATGCAAAGGTTCAACTTTCTTCATAATAGTCTTGCTAAAAGAGGTAGGAAGCTCCACAAAAGAAACAACATATGGCAATTGAATAGGGATTTTCCTTACTGGAAGAATTCACTAAGATCTTCATTTTGACTTTCAGATCAGGACAACTTCCTATAAAATCTAGGAATGCATTTTTTTTATCTCATTCCACCCTTCACTAGTGACTTCTACATGTTCTTTCTTATTATTTAGGTCCAAAGTACTCTCCTTAGAAGGGGCAGGTCCTATGAAAGGTGACTTCCTTAGGGTGGGTTTCTAAAAAGGTAGTAGCTTGCTTCTCTTGAACTTGGTGGTAGCTCTTTACCATTGAAGTGTTCTCTTCTGAGTTTTTGTTGAGGGTATCATATTCTTGGAAGGCCTCACTCAATACCACTGATAGGATAGAGGCACTCTAGGTGGTACTATAAGCCAAGGTTGCCTATACTAAAAGCTTAGAATTCAAACATCAGATTTTTACTTAAAGATTTGAGTCAACTATGTTTTAGGATTTCATCCTACAATCTCCACTTTCTATAAGATTATAGGAATCCATTTATTCTCATTCTTAGCATTAACATCCAAAATCTAATTAGGAATGAAACATTAGTATCTGAATCTGTGGATATTGCCAAATGATCCTCTAGAATCTTTAACTTCATCTTGACATCTAGTAAAGACATAATGGAACTTAATTGCATTAATAATTGTAACTAGTGTAAATGGATCTTCATCTATCAACATTGTTTGGTTAGCTTTAACAAACAACATAATTACTTTATTGATTCAATCTTGACTAACACTTTTGAATCGCTGGTATGAATTCGTTAGGTCACTTTATGTATTGTAGTGCTTGTTGTAGTCACTTTTTTGAATTTCTTCTTTTATATGAATCTTGTGCTCTGGAAATAAACTAAGAAACTTTTACTATAACAAGAAATAAAAGATTTCCTCTATTTTGAAGGTGTGAAAAGTGCATTGAATCTAAGTGGTTGGTGCCTATATCTTCCTTTTGACTTTAAGTGATTTTCTCTCTAGAGTAGGCCAAACACAAGTTCCAAAGATATTAACTTCAACCACTACCTAGTTATATGGACTTATTTCCATAAAATAAGTACCAATTTAACTCTTTTTTCAATGTCTTTCTTCCCTAAGAATTATTCGTATTCAGGTACTTTCGCTACAAATTCGGTACCTTATAATTTTCTTGAAGTTTAATATTGAAGCCCCTTTGAGCTAACTCCATATCCATATACTTGATCTTTAGAAGTGCAATCTGACATCGACTTCTAATTCTCCTGAATCAAGCAATGAACATGTATGCATTCTCGCAACTTTCTGAGTAACTTTAGACAACTTTACTATACTAAGTTTAGGTTTAGTCTAGAAAAATTAAGTATGAAAAAATCTTTCCATTTCAGTCCATAAAAGGATAGAATTCTTAGGCAGAAAAGCATACTAGGAAAAATCCATGCCAACTAATGAAATTGAAAAAAACAAAGCTTGAAATTTTTGTAATTAGCCAATTCACCAGACCGAATAGTGAATCTGGAAATATGCTCAATAGTTGACGGACCATCTTCACTAAAAAACAAATCAAATTTAAAAATTATATTGCCATGAGGATAAAGATTCTCGTAGTCAATATGCTTCGGATAAGACTTATGGAATTATAGGCAGCCAATATGTCTTAAGCTAGACCCATACAGTTCTTGAACAACTTCTCTAATATCTTCCATATCGACTTGAAGTCTCATTTATAGAGGAGTAATAATAGGAACAAGATTACGATTTATAGCCAAAAGGTTGCTCCATAAGTTGTAATTTGGTTTATTAGCTTCAACTTCAAAACCATATCTTTGTCTTCCAAGAGCTTAAGGCCTGATAAAACTATTAGCCATTTCTAGGATTAATGTGTAAAGGTACAATAAGAATATCCCCTCTTTTACAAAAAGGAGCATACCTTTCTTCCAAAGAGGAAGAAGCTAGAGGATGATTACACTCTCCAACTTTCATTATGCTTGGTATAAGTTGTCCTTGAGCCCTTCAGAAATTTTTGTTACTAAAGAAGGAGAATTCTACTTAGTAACTTGTACGAAAGTGGTAAAAAGTTTTTATAACTTCTTTGTCAACATTTTGATTGCTTTATCCATAGTATCTAAATTGTAATTCAACTCTAAAATATCATTTGCATAATCAACATTATTTCTAGTTAATAGGTATAACAATATTGATTTCTATCAACTAAAGACTTAACTAAAGGCGATGTTGCCTTCTTAATATTTTCATGCATTTGGGACATAAAACCGTTGTTCCCTATTGCAATAGGGATCTCTTATTCCACCAGGAATGAAGGCATAATGATTTCTTTTCTGTTTATCATACACAAAATAATGGTTTCATTGAGCGTGACAAATTATTGATTGCTTTTATGATCAACCTATAATTCGAGCATGCTAAGGAAGAATTCTCCTATTATTATGTTTGACTTCTTATCAACAATACAAATGAGCTCTAAAAAACTAAAATAATAAATTTCTAAGCTACCATAATGCTAAAGAGTGCTAGAATAAAATTTAAGTTGAAAGATTATTTGATTTAGGAAAGACGAGTACAAAGGACTAAAAAAACTTAAGTTGATGAGATGGTCTTGTTTTTGTTTTTTGTTGTGTCTCTTCTTCTTTTTTTCTTATTGATGTGTGTATATATCTTTACAAATGCAACTGTCATAAGCAGTTCTCTTATAGCTCCTCAAGTTCCAACTTTCCCCTTATTGTATCCACGTTTTGATTAATTGCTCATCACACATTCATCATGTCTCAACCGTCTTTACACTGGACCCCGCTTCCGAAGCCCAACATTCGAAGACATTTAATAGAAACAGAAAGTAGAAGAAGCAGAAAGTAGAAGAAGCAGAAAATAGAAGCAGAAAGTAGAAGAAGCAGAAAATAGAAGCAGAAAATTGAAGAAGCAAAAATTAGAAGAAGCAGAAAGTAGAAGAAGCAGAAAATAGAAGAAGTAGAAAGTAAAAGAAGCAGAAAATAGAAGAAGCAGAAAGTAGAAGAAGCAGAAAATAGAAGATACATCTTCACCAGAAGATATGATGTCATCATAGACAATATGACGTCATCACAGACGATACATCTTCACAGACGATATGACTATACTCTTAAACATCCTCCTTTATAAGGACCATAACTTTCAACTCATATGTCCAAAAATTTCATACTATATACCGTTGGAAAGATAAAAGAAAGAACTACAACTTTCTAGAAGACAACTTTGTCTAATTCCACCTAGATTAGTCTAGATTTCTTCTTGAAGTCTTAGCACAATTCCTAAACCTATGAAAGACTTAAATTTTTTTAATTTGTACAAGTATAAGAGACATATGCACGTACACGTGGGGAACTTTTCAGTTCTAAACCCATTACTAAATCAAAAGAAGTTCATACATAACTTTAATTCCATCATAACATTATAATCTGAGGATTAACACAAAATGCATAATACATTAGATGCTCAATGTTTAACATGCTTTTAAAGCTATCTAAAAGTGATTGACTAACTTAGTTACAAAAGTTTCTAATGTCTTGGAGTTTCTATTGCCTTGTAAGGATTGCTAACCTTCTCGTTCTGCACCTGAGGAGGGAATAGTAGAGTGAGCTATATAGCTCAGTGGCTAATATATTTATAGCCATTGGCAATTGACCAAAGTCAGGCATATATACACGTATATAAGTAGATATATAAGATCCAACCATTTAAAATTTATCAATTTAGCTCAAAACACATAACATATAACACTCAAATGCTTCATACTTGGCAGTTCAATTATGTAATGCACAACAATTGGCTCGAGGGTTCCATGGAAACAGAATGGAGAAATCGAAGTTTACCCCGTGAACAAAATGAGTTCATTTTTTGAAGCTCATATGCCACAAGCGAGTAACCGGGAGAAGGCTCTTGTCGATGTGCACATGATGAACAGAATGGTTCCAGTCTCACCCAAACTGAAGCACATAATCATGCTCAACCATCATTTTATCAAATGCTCATACTTTCATGCTTTTACTTATTTTTGTTTATATAAAACGTTATAACCTTTTCCAAGGTATAACAAATCAAGATCATCATACTTTATCAAATTCCCACAACACAAATATAGATTTATGCATCCAACACATACACACACATAGGCAAGAATTTGCCCAATCACACAAAACTATAAATACATTACCCACCTAAGTAGCTTACGAAAATCCAAGTCAAGTTTGCCCCTCCCCTTACTCTTGGGTAGGATTCTCTTGGTTTCCTAAAACAATTAAGGTTCTATTCAAACAACATTCCAATAAAATTCATCAAAATTCAAAAATCACAAAAAATAGCAATAAACACAAATTAAGCCCAAATCTAACCAACCCATAGTCTATCAAAGTTAGAAAACCTAAGACCTAGTTTAGAAACCCTACAATCAAATGGGGTTCTCTTAATTCATCTTCTTCCAACACAAACCTTTCATTCTCTACACAAACCCCTTCTCTCTCTAACATTTTCATCCTCAACACAACTCATTTCTTTAATAAAGCAAGAAGAAAAGATGGTCAACTTACCTTAACAAGCTTAATTTCTCCTCTTTTCTTCTTTCACCGAAATCTCTCTTATTTTCGTTTTTCACCCTTCTCTCCCTTCAATTCACGTTTTTCTCTTCTTAACAAGCAAGACAACATATTCTTCTTCCATTTCTACCCTTAATGAGCCCAAAAAGTCCTTTTTACCCTTCCTTATAAGCTCATGTTCTTTTAACCTTAAGTGATCTTCCAAAAGTGCTCTTGAATATTCTTATTACCTTATTTATTTAATTCGATTAATCCATGTAATATAATCCTACTAACCTTGACATAATAATTAACTCCAAAAATAATTAATCCAATAAACCTCAAAATATTCTAAATCATGTTTAACTTAAAGAAAAATTTCGGGATCCAACAATTGATGAACTCACCAAGAATATCCAAGGGAATGTGCCTTGGTGTATGTTATTTGCTAAGAACATTGTTTTAATGGATGAGACAAACGAGGAGGTCAATGCCAAGCTTGAACTTTAGAGGGATATGTTAGAGTCAAAGGGCTTTAGATTACGTAGAACTATGACTGAATACGTGGAGTGTAACTTTTTGAGACATAGGGTGGTTACTGATATGGAGGTAAAGATCTGTTTAGAAGTTATATCGCAAAAGGAGTGTTTCAAAAATCTAGGATCTATCATTCACAACAATTGAGAGATTGACGAAGAGATAGTTCACCAGATCAAATTAGGGTGACTTAAATGGTGAAGTACATAAGGAGTTTTGTGTGATAAGAAATTCTATTGTTTAGTGATTAGGCCAGTTGTGCTCTATGGGGAGAAATGTTAGCTCATCAAGCAAGTGCACAGTCATAAGCTAATGGTGATAGAGATGAAGATGCTCCGATAGATGTGCATCCTTACTAAAAGAGATAAGGTTAGAAATGTAATGGTAAGGAAAAATTTAAAGGTAGCTAATATTATTGACAAAATAAGAGAGATAAGGCTTAGGTGGTTTGGACATATTGAGAGGAGAAACTCAGACGCTCTAGTAAGAAGATAAGAGAAGATCGTACTTAGAAATTGTAAGAAGAAAAAAGGGAGGCCTATGAAGAATTGGGAGGCAGGTGATCAAGAATGATATGACAATGTTGAAACTTACCGTGGACATAAACTGCAATAGAAAACTTTGGCGAATTAGAATTCATATAAAGGATCCCTCGTAAAAAGTTCTTGTAGTTCCCATTAGTCTTTTAACTATTTCCATTTGTAATTAGCCTAAACTTGTAAGTAGGTAGTGCTTACCTCTTATCGATTTAGCCTAAGCTTGCTTTGGTTTTTAGAGGAGGAGGAGGAGAAGGAGGAGGAATAGTAGTAGAATTATTATCATCATCATCATCATTTTTATTTACTTATTTATCTATTTATTTATTTGTAATGTGTAATTTTTATGTTTTGATTATAATTATTTTAAATATTTTTAAATATTATTTTATTTTTTCCTCTTCATGTGGATTATTTGGAAATAATTTTTTTATCAGTTAGAAATAAGACTACATATTACTGGACCTCTCCAAACCTTATGTATTAGCAAGATTTCTATTAAATATTGGTGTTATTGCTGTAATCTTTTTTTTTTTTTTGTGCATGCAATTGAGTATGTTTGACTTTGATTATTAATATATTATGTCTGACCTTTGGATAATTGAAAAGAAATAACTTTTAAAGATTGTGAGTATTTTTAAAATATATACAATGGCGGACAAAGCTAAGAGGAAAGCACAATGATTTATGTTACTCTTCCTTGTCTTGTAATTGAACAATCCACTTAAGTTTTGATATGACTTGATGCTATAAGTTTAAGTTGAAATTTCCCTCTACGTTTTAACAGCTTAATAAAAGTGGTTATATTATGAGTACATTATTTCGCCATGATAATTAAGAAAAGGAAGATGATAATTGTATTTAAACAAAAATTAAGAAAGAATAATTGGTACTTGTTAATTGTTATAAAGGCAAGCTAGCAAAATCAATGGATAAGTGGAGAAGTGCAACTTGTTAATAAATTGAATTCTTATTGTGCAAATAATTAAAACCAATCTCTTATATATAATTAGAAGAGAGTGAAATTAAATTCATCATATAAACTTGTTGCAATTTTATGTTTTAGTGACATAAACATTGATTTGCAACCAAAACCCAAAGTTACATGCTACGATGAATTTGATCCATCGGTGCATGTACTCCTTTAAATTATGACCTGACTGTTAACATATGTGGTGTTAGCAAAGTGGACTTTCGACAATGTAAAGTGTGATTATTAAACTTTTTAACAGTAATAATGTGGCGACCCAAATGGGAAAGTGAAACTCGAAGGTCAAACTCCTCATATCACACATAAGCTTAGCCTCTAATGATAGAAATAAATGTAAAAATCTCAACAGATAAATAACAATATAGGCACGAATAAGTACAAACAAAGTAAAGTATAATAATACTAGCATGCGTCAGAAAATTTCTTTTCAACATACTAAATCATATTATTATGGATGTTAGAGTGCAAGTCAAAATAATTGAAACCATACATAGAAGTAGATATGTTGCAATTGAAACTCTTTGGAGTCACTTTTGTGAAGTTGAAGGTAGCTGACCTGAAAAATAGAGTTGATAGGAGTTAGACCGCACTGAGTAAGTTCACATCTCCTCACAACACCTAATGACATGTTCACACAATATATAGTTTAGATTACTATAAGCACACATATATGATGTATGACAAATTACATGCAATACACAATAAATCATGGAGAAGAAATATCTGTAAGATCCTAGTTTCCAAAGGTAAATCCCCATAATACTACACCTCGAATGACTGCAGGAAACTAAGCATCACCAATGTCTCAGTTATAAACTTATACTCATATAGTTGCAAGGTTCTCTTAGTCCAAAGTGGCTACAAGGAACCAAGCATCATCAACAGACTAGTCATCACTCATTATGTCCAAAATTAGAATCATATCGATAATTTACATATCAAACAAGAACTTGACCCAAATTCAAACATTAATTAAGATCGGTCCATGTCATATCTCAATATCATACCATAATCATCTCTCATAATCAAATATGTATGCACTTGGTCATAATACATACTCATCACGTGGCATGTCATACGTATTTCAACCGCTTCCAAAATCACAATCAAATATCAATCACCAAATTTCATAAAACAAGTAACCAATCATGTAAGAACCATCATCAATGTCTATAGTATGTCATAGGTACTCAATCATTATTCATATACTTAGATATCTTAGAATTATTTACATAGACATACTTGTATAAGGATAGAGACATCTTTCTTGGCTTAGCATGTCATCAGTTATATTAATCTAGAATCATACTTAATAGAAGACATGAATTCGGTATCGATAAATAGGTATGAACTTATATGATTGAAGTACTTATTAATTCGAACTTTGCGATGTGGGTCCCACTCATGATATAAAAGAGATGTATATATATGGCATTGTCTGTTAAATGGTTGATCAGCTATTATTTGGTGAATTGAGTGGTATTTGGCTATTTGACCATGTCAAACTGCTGATAATCATGTTTAATAATTAGCTTATTGGGTTGATGGATTGAATCTAATCTGTTGTTTTTGAAAACATTCCTATATGGAGCGTTGAAAAATTAAGGAACAAAAAGACGATTGTGTCCAAAAGTTATTATAAATTACTCAAGATAAGAGATGAGAGAGAAAGAAAGATAGAGATAGAGAGAGAGAGAAAGAGAAAGAGAGATAAAGATAGAGATAGAGATAGTAATAGAGATAGATAAGCATAAAGTGTAAATTCAGTTTAGTCGAACTTGAAAAAAATACTTTGGCTAATTCAAAAATTAAAAGTTGAATTTTTCTTTAATAAAATTTTGTGCTTCATATCAATATCATTATTTTTACAATACAAAAACTGCTACCAAATTATTTTATAATAACCAAAATTTTCTATAATGTTAGATTCAAAGATTGGGTTAGGCAGGAAAGTTTTAAGTTACATTTATTGTACTTATTAATACTTGGATTAAATTGTGTAATTACGAAGAATTAAATCATTAAATTAAAAATATATTTACATATTTGAATATTTTTAAATATAAAATTTTTCTACAAATACTTATCATATGTAAAAGATTATTTTAATGTTAATTTTAATAGATAAAATTATTAAAAATCTTTTTTAGTTTTATTTATAAGATAAGACTAATTTTATTAATGGGTTACATTTTCATATAATTAAAAGTAAGTTTTATGCTCATTAACTATTACATTTTTTAGTTTAGTTTCTAACATTAATTTAAATAATTATTTTTATTTTGAACATAGGCAAATAAGTTTTAATTTATTTAATTTTGAATGATTGACTGAAACAAATTGAAATGTAAGCATAAAATTGAGATTGAACCATTAATTTCTAATTCTAGTTCATCAGTATAATTGCTTTGCAGGAATACATTCATAATGAAAGCAAAAAAGAACTTTTAAAAGGATTTTCTGGTTTTAAAGGCATACTAAGAAAAATCAAATGAAGTTTGTTAAATTCATTTGCTAATTTTAAAATTTTAATCAATTGTTGTCGATTAGTAACATTTAAGCAAACAATTTGATGTTACATTCCTTATGTAAATCCTTTTTTACGTATCCCAACACCACTATAATAAGAAATAAATTCCCAAATTATTTTCAAATAATAAACCAATGTTTTCATGTAAAATTTAGAAACTATTAGTTCTAAGTTATTAGTATATATTAAAGTTAATTTTTGCAGAAAATATTAACCTATTCAATTAAATCCACGTAAGTTGATACCAAATAATAGACAAAGAGTATATAACAATAAACATATACAAAGAATCATGCATGACTTCTTATATAACAAGAAAACTATGGATGAATGATCATGAAAAATGGTGTTTTAATATATTTAGGATGAATCAAAATACAATTTGTTAATTATACATGGTTTTAGAAAACAATTATGATTTGATGTCAATTATGCATGGTTTTAGAAACCATCCTTTTTTTAAATCATGTTCTTATAAGTTATTTTACGCATAAATAGCTAATATTAAACAGTTAATTTTACCAAACATTTTAAAATAAACAGTTAATGTTATCCGTGGGTCAAATCAGCTATAATAATTCGTTGTTAGCTAATCGCTGAGAAAATCAGCTAATAGTTAACGCAATCTGTTGATTGTCAAACAAGACCTATATATATTACAAATAAAAAATATTACTTAGTATTTAATGGAAATTTATGATTAAAAATCAATGAATAAAATTTAATTTTAATTAAAATATAATTAATTTCAAATATAAATAAAAAATTAGATTGATTGGAGATACTAAATTTTATTGTGAACTTTAATTTTGACTCAAAGTCTAATAAATTTTGAGTTTAACTCCACTAACCAATTGAACTTTTAAATAAAATTGAATTTGTAAAAAATTTTGGGCTAAAATGCTTCTGAATCGTCTATAGCATTTTTTTTTGGTGAAGAGGATAAACAATAAGGAGGCCTAAGGCCTCAAAAACGCCACAGACAAAGCATCATTCTGTAGAAATTGTTGAATACCTAGAACAGGCATCTCCCACAGATGCCAATTCTGCGAAGATGAAGAGCCTAATTTCGCCAGATAATCAGCGCATTAGTTGCCTTCTCTCCAAGTATGGGCAATAGAACAGACCCATTCCTGCCGTAAATAAAACAAAATATCCTTAACAACTGTCAAATAAGGATGATATGGAGGGTATGCTTGGGTAACTAACTTGATAGCTTCCAGCGAATCCGATTCCAGCAAAATCTTTCTGTATCCACGTGCCCATGCTAAAGTCACTCCATGGTAGATAGCCTGAAGCTCTGCCAGCATATTGGTAGCACAACCAATGAAACCCGAGAAACCCGCTAGACCACCAAATCCTACTTTGCCAGGATTTCCATAGGAACTTCCATCAACATTGACTTTAATAAAATTAGTATGAGGAAACTTCCATGAGATCCAACGATCCAACTTATCCACTCGTTGCTTAGCCAGAGTGCAAGCTTTCCAACAGTCATCAAAAAGTTTCAAAAACCATTGGTGTATACCAACCAAAGGCATGTATTCACGTTGAAAAATCTCCATATTTCTATTGCACCATATGATCCATGCTCCCACCATGAACTTAATAACATCATCACTAGAGCACGAGGGGGCAAGCACATGCTTGGAAATCCAAGCTTCAAAATTCAAAGTATGGAAAGAAACATCCTGAGTGCCGTAGATACCATGCCACACTTGCCTTTCTGAAAGACAGTCCCGTAACGCATGAATATTACTCTCCCAAGCCTGTCCACAGCGGGGACAAAAGGGGGAAGAAGCCAAGCCACGTTCATAGCGCAAAGCATTGGTTGGGAGAATCTGCCATCTAATTTGCCATAAGAAGAAACGAAAATTTTGAGGAATGCGTAAACGCCAAATGCGAGACCATAATTTAGTAGGGTCTGAAGGGAAAGGAACGCGAGTAATAAATTCATAACCAGACCTCATCAAGTAAGTGCCGAAAGTGCTCTCCCCCTATATCAAAGTGTCTTTGAGTAGTCCAGATTTAGAGGTAGGAATCGCGTTGATACTATGAAGCAAACCCTCCTCCATTGTCATGTGGAGGAGGGACATATCCCATTGACCATTAACATCAATCAAATCCTTCACCCGTAGGCATCTGTCTCTAGCATCAATGCAGCGCACTCGTTTGCAGAGAGGAGAATCCCCTACCCATCTATCATCCCAAGCATCGATATATCCACCATGACCAACTCTCCAAGTAAAACCATCCTTTAAATAAGGGGGAGCTCGTTGGATTGCTTTCCAACTAGGGGACGCAAAAGTAGGACTTGTGCTATGGAGAATAGGGGTGTCCCGTAAATACTTACACCGAAGCACAGTCAACCAAAGATTATTGTTGGCCTTGGATAGAAACCAAATCATTTTTCCCAGCATGGCAATGTTATTATCACGTTCCATTCGAAGGCCCAAACCACCCATAACTTTCGGGCTACACACTGATTCCCAATTCAACAAATAAATACCCCGCCCAGCATTGGACTTCCACAAGAATTGACGACAAGCTTTATCAATATATTCATAAGTGCTAGTAGGAAACCAACAAGTTTGCATTGTATACAACGGAATGGTTGAAAGGGTGGATTGAATTAACGTAAGTCTGCCAGCTTTGTTCAATAAATGTGCTTTCCACCCTTATAAGCGAGCCTTAATCTTATCAATGACTTCATTGAACTCACGCCTTCTGTTAGAGCCACGAAGAGGGACGCCCAGATAAGACCCCAAGTCCTTTGTAAAGTGGAGATTAAAACGATGCCTTAAAAGATCCTTGTGTCTTCGAGAGGCGTGGGGAGAGATGAGAGTTTTCGAATTTTTGCTCATTGATTAGCATGCCTGAGCAGTCACAAAAATGTTTCAATGTATCTCTCACAACTTGACAACCCCTAGTAGACGCATGGGTGAATAGAAGCACATCATCAGTAAACAAGAGGTGAGAGACCGAGGGGCCATTGCCAGATACCTTAATAGGCTTCCAATCATTGGAATCAACGCGGTGAGTTATGAGCAGAGAAAGCTTCTCCATACAGAGAATGAACAAGTATGGCGATAGCGGGTCTCCCTGATGTAATCCACATGTGGGAGAGAAAGCTGGCAATCAAGCTCCATTCCAAAGGATAGGTAATCGAGAATTAGTCACATATGACATAATAAAAGAGACAATGAGAGTGGGAAAACCAAAATCTGTTAGAGTCTGATGAAGAAATCTCCAGTCAACTCTATCATAAGCTTTAGCCAAGTCAATCTTTAAGGCCATATAACCATCCTTCTTTTTAGTCTTTCTGATAGTGTGGTCCACTTCCCTAGCTAGAATAATATGTTCCGCCGCAGATCTGCTGGGGATGAAAGCCCATTGCATAGGAAGAATAATAGTCTCTAATAAAGGTCGAATGCGCTAAACAAGTACTTTTGTAAGAATCTTGTAGCTAATATTGCATAAGCTAATGAGACGGAATTGAGACATAGAGGTAGGCTGAGTCTCCTTAGGGATCAAAACCGCTAAAGTTTCTGTCAGATTCTCCGGGCAATTACCAGTGGAGAAAGCAGTTCACACCATTTCAAAGACACACTCACCAACAAGAGGCCAGTATTTTTTATAGAAAATTGGCTGGAAACCATCAGGGCCTGGAGCTTTGTAGGACTTCATAGATTGAATCACAGTAAATACCTCGTCCTTAGTAATAGGCCTTAATAAAGCAGTAGTCGCCTCCGCCGAAATTAGAGGATGGTTGGGAAGCTGAGGAAAAGGCATAACAATATCATCATTAGAACAAAATAACTTTTGAAAAAAAGGCTTGTACCACAACTCAAAGAGCGGATTCATCCGTAAGCCAATTTCCCTCATCATCCCGTAAACGTTCAATTCGATTTCTTTTACGACGCGAAATGGTCATGGCATTGAAGAATTTTGTGTTGCGATCACCCAACTGTAGCCATTGGACACGAGATTTCTGAAACCACAATAGCTCCTCCTGGCGGATGATATCATTATATTCCGATACAAGGCTATCCTTCAGTGAGATGAGATTAGTATTTTGAGCGTACGCCAAAGTTTTTTGGATTCCATCAAGTCGAGCAAAAACTCGCTTCTTCCTCTGGAAAATGTTCCCAAAAGTAGTCCTGTTAAAAATAAGAGCAGCATCTTTCACATTATTTAAGGCCTCAAGGAGAGAAGAATAAGCCAAGTTCTATGCGCTGTGAACTACATAATTAAAATCTTTATGAAGAGTCCAGGCATCCTGAAAACGAAAGGGCCGAGAATGTGCAGGAGGAATAAAGCCATAAAGTTTCAGGAGAATGGGGTTATGATCAGAATGAGTACGAGGTAAATGGTGCACTGAGGCTTCTGAAAACAAAGTTCTCCATGCAGCATTACACAAGGTTTTATCCAGACGAATGATTCCATTAGTGCGCCTTCTGTAGGTAAAAGTGGGACCTTTGAAACCAAATTCCATAAGATTACAGTCATCATAATTCTTTCTGAAAAGCATAACTCTACTCAAAGAAAACTGACCACCTCGTTTCTCGAATGGGGATGCATAATCATTGAAATCTCTAATGAAAAGCCAAGGAAGAGTGATTATATCACTAAGACGCTTCATCTCCCTCCAAAAGCTAGCACGTGCTGACAAATATGGACTTGCATACACTACTGTTAAGTACCAGACCTGAAACTTGCCATCACACACAATGAAGTGAATGAATTGTTTGTGAGTCACCAAAACCTTAAGCTGAATAATAGAATGATTCCAAAAACACCATATACCACCGGAGAAACCCATAGCTTCCATGAGAAAGATATTCTCAAAACCAAGAGAACGAGAAATCCTATCAGCCCGCCTACCAGATATATGAGTTTTCATAATAATAAGGTTATCCACCTTATTTTTTCTACGGAGGTCTTTCACACAAGGAATGAAATCTAAATGAGCCACACCTCGGCAGTTCCAAGAGAGAATATTGAGACTTTTAATCATTAATAAAGACAGGGAAGTAGTGTTACCATCTCAAGCAAGGCTACTCGGAACCATATCCACATCTACACCATCAAGGGAGGGGTTAAACGCATGAGAATCATTGTGCCTAACATCCAATGCCATAGCTGTTGTAGCCTGCAAGGGTGTCGACCACAGATCAGGAGGTTCATGGCTGGGAACCACTTGTATCTGCTTACCGTGAGAACCTGAATGTAGGAGAGCAGTGGAGTTGGGAGGGGGAATAGAGTCTTAGAACACCTGGCGAAATTGAGAGGCAACATGTTGGATCATGGAAGTCTCTAGGGTTGGGTTAGTCCGAGGAGGGATAAACACAGGCTGGCTAGATAAAGTAGGCTATTGATCAGGCCTACTTGTAGGACTAACTGCCTCGACCTGGGCAAGAACTGGCTCCAGAACGTTATTCTTAATAGCTGTACTAGTAGAACCTTTGGGCCTCTTAGGCACATCAAGCTTTTTACCTTGTCTCCCGGGGCCTGTCCCAACATTCCCACTACTAACTACAAAATTGAGACCAACATGGGGCTCATTTGTAGGGCCCAAGTCGGCAAAGGTCAGTAGCCCCTCATCCACGTAATCCTCATCATTCAAAATCGTGTAGCGATTAGTGGGTTGACGCTGAGTACTCAAACCAAAATCGTTGTGCCTACTGCGAGGGAATCGCTTGGATTTCTTGGCTGCTACCATCCAGGATCCCAACCCTAGATTATCACCGGGAATAATGTCTCCATCCTGAGGGCAAGGAAGTGGAGCAAAAAGCTCGGCCACCTGTATCACACCAACTGCATCGACGTGAGGGCACACAGTAGGCTCAGCTTTATCATTGCCAGAGGTCACTAAGGAACAAGAAAGATCAGTATGACCATATTTTCCACATTTGAAGCAAATGGTATGTAAGCCCTCATATTCTACATAGTATGTTGTACCATCAACATCATCTTGCCCAATTAATGGTTTGTCCAAATCAATTTCAACACAAACCCTCGCGAAACGACCGTAGTTAGCGAGTGTTGTATTCTTGTCAACCTTGACAGGATGACCAATGCTAGTCGCAAGAGCCATTAACAAATCCTCATCATAATACTGGACAGAAATATCAGGAAAGCGAACCCATACCAAGGTAGAGTCAACAGTCACATGCTTCACCGAGAATCCTGGAGTCCATGGATGCACAATGAGATAGTGATAAAAAATAAGCCAAGGGCCACCCTCTATAGCCCGGTCATATAATCAGCGCCATTATCAAATTTAACAAGAAAATAGTTATGCCCAATATCTAGAACATCGAAACCTCCCACTGGTTCCACAATTGCTCAATTTTGGTGAACAAAACCCTAAAAGATATAGGACGGCTGAGCAGTTTAACAAACACTGCTTGTCTCCATGGCGCCTCTAGGGAATCCATATACACCGGGTCCACTCGAAATATAGGGAAGTTGCAATTGCCACCCTTATAATCACGGTGGACTATTCCCTTCGCAATAAGATCAACAAGAAGCTTCTCCTTCACATCATATGCCAGTGCCTTGGTTTTCTTACGGTTCAGAACTTTGTCTTTTCATGAAATCCCTTTAGGGCCAGCAAAACCATTACTTGGAGCAGTTCTATTAGCAATGGGTGTTGGGCGAGATTGGCTAGGTGGCGGCGGATCTGGTGGTTTCGTGCATTTGGACGGGCGAGAGGTGGAAATGGTGGCAAGACATTGATTGCTCTCTATTTCGCTGGTCGCAGATCAGGCGGCGGCGGATCTGGTGGGTTATCGCACTGGCGGCCAGATCTGTGTAGCAGACATCTATGTCCGTTAAACTGACCTTTATAGGTCACTTTTAGAAACTTGAAAATTTGATCCTTTAGACATCAAAATCTCTTTTTGTAGTCTTCATAGAAGTTGTAGATCTAGAAGTCTTCTTTAAAACCATACCTAATTTACCTAAATCAGAGATTGACAGAAAAAGTTATGCCTCTGTCACTAAAGTATGCCCAATGGCATTCTATGTTTTTCAGATTTCTAACTCTTTATTTACAACATTCAATTCCTCACGCTTAGTCAATCATTTCTACTTCAATACTCATCATTTATCCATTATTATAACTCAACTCAATATCATCCATAACTAAATTATAGCATGATTGATCATAAACACTAACAACATAACATACACATATATATGCATTCATTATCTATTTTCTGCACATATTCAAATTCATTTCCACTTTCATTTCACTTCTAGCTATCACCTTGTTCCTTCACATTTCAAGAGATCCCATAAATCCCTTTCTTTAGATTTAGACTCATTTTAAATCATCACAAAACACCCAAACAAATTCACATTAATTTATCAAGAAAATAGAATAAAACCCATTATGTATCCAATTTTTCTGCACTTTTCCTACACCCAGTACTCAACTTCAAGTCAAAATTAGAAACTCTTAATGACATAATTCGAATTCGATGTCTTCATACAAAATGTAGCCATATGTCTCTAATTTAATTCAAATTAAAGATCATCTCATTTGGATAACTAAAGAACAAGTTATGGCTAAACAAACAGAGGCATAATCAGTGTCCCAGCTAATATTTTTCCAGCACA